>CM065385.1:33690000-33895000 GCA_033060915.1 Euryodendron excelsum | reverse complement strand
AATGCACACCCTGATCTGACCATTCTTCTTCTTGACTGGTACTATGTTTGCCAACCATGTCGGATATTTCACTTCTCTAATGAATCCAGCTTTGATGAGCTTGTCAACCTCAGTTTTAATTTGGGTTGACAGTTCAAGTTGAGTTCGTCTCTGTGGTTGTTTGACCGGTTGCTTCCTAGGGTATATTGCAAGCTTATGAACCGCAATCCTTGGATCAAGACCAGGCATTTTAACATAGTTCTATGCAAAAATGTCTCGATATTCCCTTAGGAACGAGATATATCTTTGAGCCTCTTGTTCAGTCAGGTTTGCATTGATAAATGTTGGTTTATTTTCACCTTCATCACCGAGGTTTATTTCACGAAGTTCGTCAATGGTAGCTTGTCCTCCTTCTTCCAGCTCTATTGGTGCAAGACATGTCTCTTCGTCTTTCTCTTCATATAAGTCTCTTAGGACTTTTTCTGTAGTGGTCATGTTTACCGAAAGCTAATTTTCTATGGAAGGTTCACGATATCCTAACCCCTCTTTTGTTGAAGTGATGGGTTTCCTTTGTTGGATGGCCTCTCTTTGAGACTGTGTTAACATAGCATCAAACGGTGCAACTTCTTTTGTTAAGACTTTTCTAGGATCCAAACCAAGTTTTACCAACATCTGTGTAGTTTTTGCATTATATTTAGGCTTTACAGCATTAGAGATCGGGTCTCCCATATTTGGAACTTGTTCTGCATCCACCCTTTGTTCAAGATCACCCATTGAATGACATCGAATAAGCTTTGACCCTTTTTCTTTGGAGGGAACTACAAACTTGTTGTAGGTGTCCACATATGTGCATTCAGTCTTCCTTAAGGGTAAGATAAATTTGTCCTTCAATTCTAAGGTTGGATTTATCAGGACTAAGACACTTGTCCCCAGCTTTCTTTCAGACTTCGGGATGTATCGAAAAGATTTTGTTACTAGAGCTTGAGTACTTTCTGTTTTCTTCAGATTTTTTTCTTTCTCTTTCTCTTTCTTCCATGACGTCCCTGAATAAAATCGAGCATCTGTATAATAGGCATTTACCCCATTGAATGGATCACTGTCGACTATAATTGTCCTTTCCTTTTCAGACCCCTCTTTAGAAGCCAGTGGATATTTGATGCACTGATAGAAAGTAGAAGGTATTGCGTAATGATTATGCACCCAAGGGCGTCCTAGAAAGGCATTGTAAGAGGTATCCACATCAATCACCAGGAATTTAGTATCCTCCTCGATGTCTCTAAATTTTGTTTGTAACTTTATTTTTCCCATAGGACGTTGTTCATTTTGGTTGAACCCCTGGATCACTAGATGACTTGGTCGCAGGTGTGAAAGTGGGACGCCTAACAAGCTTAGGGCCGTTCTTGGCAGAAGGTTTACGGCCGATCCTCCATCAACCATGACCCGAGAGACTTTGGTGGTAAGGATATGCCTAGTGATAAACAACGGACTATTGTGATCTAATACTTCAGCGCATATGTCATCATCACCGAATGTAATGACATACACATAGCAGTCCTTTCGAGACCCTTTACTACAGCTTCGTGATGAAAATCCTCGGGCCTTGATAGGGCATATATCAAAGACTTTCTAAGTTCTAAAGACATCTTCAGGGCGTTATAGACACTCAATAGAGCTGGAATTTTCTTAAGGTGAGCCAGAACATCATACTTTACTTGCTCTTCTTCTTGCAAGACTTCTTCTCGTACAGTTGATGTCTGAGGGTCTTGAGTTGTATTACGTGGTCGCCTTCGATAAGTGAGGTAAGTTTGACATGCTTTGGCAATAACTTTATTTTTGTTCTCAACCTCCTTTAACTCATCATCAATTTGGACCATGTTGACAGACCCGACAGAAGATCGATCATCATCATCAGTCATTTCTCTTTCATCTTGCATTTTGGACACATTTCTCAAATGTTGTGGATCTCGCCTATAGAAACATTAAAATTCTATGAAAGCATTTTTCATCACTTTCCAACTGGACACCACAACTCCTTCAAGGCACAATACCAATCAAATGAAATTCCGCCAAGGGAAAGGGGAAATTAACGTAAGCAAAGAGCTTGATTTTGAGCTGTATCCCCCCATTGCCTAAAAAATGTTTAATGTGTTTCTTAGGATCCCCATACCTTTCATATATCGCAAAGTTTGGGGGTTCATATTCTTCTGGAAATGGTGTTGGCTCAACCAATGGAGGGAACAAATCTCTGGGTCTGAAGCTTCCCATTTCTCGCTGATCAAGGGCGATTTCAATCTTTTCTTTGATAGTTCCTTCGAAAAAAGAATAAGTTTGGACAGTTGTATGGTCTTCATCTTCCCAAGGTTCTAGCATTTCAAGTTTTATAAGTCTTGGGGTGTAATACTTTTTATAGAATCAATCCGCCATTGTATCCCAATTAGGGATGGAGTTAGGAGGAAAAGTAAAGAACCAATCAACTGCCCATCTGCCCATCCATCCAATAAGAGAACAAACTGTCGTAAAAGCAACGCTTTGGCTCTTCAAAGTATTCCCACATTAAGCGAGAAAACGAATTAAATGACGCCTTAGGCAACCAACCTCGTGATATAATGGAAATCGAGACACTGCATATCCCTGTGGGAATGGGACTCTTTCGACCCATTGAGGAAACGGATGCCTAGCAATTTGGCTAGCTTCAACTATATGGTCTTGGGGAGCTCGAGGTTCTTCTTTCTTTAAAGAAATTGTTACTTTTGCTCGATTCCCTCCTTTTCTGGCTTCAATCTTTGCTTTCTCATCATCATTTGGACTGCTATTGATTTGGACTTCTCCATTTACAAAATCCACATCAACAGTGATCACATTACGAGGAACATCAATATGGTCACTTGACATACTTTCTCCATCATAGGTTCTCACTAGAGAGAGATATTGTGAGCTTTCAGGGGAAAAATTAAGTTCCGAATCTTCACTAGGGATTTCGATTTGAGATAGCTTTCTTCGTTTCCCAGAGTAACTTAGCAGTTCATCATCTGATTGACATTTTAACTCATTATCTTCAAATTGCAGTTGTCGTCGCGAATGTCTCACGAGCTCTGTGTCAGATTGTATTCCAAATTTCTTTATTCTGACTCTCTTATGTATTCTGGAGTATTCAGATAGTACATTGGTGGTACCGGAGAGTACTCTGGTGAAGTTGCCATGAAAAGCCATGAATCTTCTTTTGGAAGGACTGAGGTGTATGTTGGTGATATTAGTTCATGTTTCGGGGAGTCAGGTATACAAATGGGGAATGAAGCATGCCCTCCTTCCTTAGTTTCAGGATATGTTACTTCTTCTTCATCATCGCTTATCACAATGATGGTTAAACAAGGGACTACATCCGCCTTATATTTCTTTTTCTTGCCAAAATGTGCTTGTAACTCATCAGACTGAAGTTTTGGAGGCAAGAATTCCTCGAATGTGATTGGAAAACGAGGAGGTTGTTCAAGAAGCTCCTCAGGGACTAATTTTTCTCCTTTTCTTTTTTTGTGAGTCTTCTTCTTGTCTTTAGTGACTTTGGGTCTTTTCTTTCTCTTGGAATCCACTGTCTTTCGATGCTTCTTAGTTTTGCCTTCAATGCAGCATTCTGTTTCTTTTTCATACTTTTTGATTGATACATAGTCCATTCTTCTTCCTCACCATCATCAGTAATGACAGGGTTAGCTGTTGTTTTTTCTAGAGAGGGAAGAGTGATGATCTTTGAATCAAGGAGTTCTTGAATTTTATCCTTTAAGACAAAACACTCCTTTAATGGATGACTGATCAAACGGTGATATGGGCAATACTTAAGATCATCTGTCTTGCCTACTTCATGAGGTCTTTTTACTTCAAGAAGTGAGATCAGGTCTTGTTCCAAGAGATCTTTAAAGAGGTCTTCTACTAAATCATTCCCGAAAGAATATTTCCTCTCCATCTTTTCCTTCATGCTGACCTTTTTAGCATCTCTAGGCTTCTTGGCACCAATTATCATAGGAGCCCTATTCCTAATGACCACACGAGCTTTATTTTTTGTTTCAACTACAATTGAGGTTTCAACTTTATCAACCACCCTTGGCCTTCGTCTTTTGCTTAAGCGTAACTCCATATCATGTGCCTTGGTACACAAATCATTGAACCTTTCAAAAGTTTGAGCCATCAAGGCTGTCGATAGTTCATGACGGAAGTTGTTTAGGCACATCCTTATAAGCTCTAACTGGGTGAACTTCTGAGGACATGCAAATGTTAGAGCTCTCCACCTTGTTATGAAGTCAGTGACTGGTTCATTGTCACATTGTTTCATTTCGATGAGCTTTGGTACTCCAACACGTCTTTGCGTATTGCAAAATTGCTTGAGGAATGCTTTAACCATAGCATCCCAACTTGGGATTGAGCTTTCTGGGAGGTTAGCATATCATGTAAATGTAGACCTTTCAAGGGATTGCACAAACAATTGTAGACAAAGAGCCTCATTTTGTGCTATAGGCCCATATCGTGACAAAAAGTGTGCCACATGTTGTCTCGGGTCACCCGTTCCATCAAACATCTTAAAATCTGGCTGAGAGAAGCCATGTGGGAATGGAATGGCATCCACCCAAGCGGGGTAGGGTTTTGTGATCATCCAAAAGCTTTCATCATCTTTTTCTCTAGCTTTTCTTATTTGTTTCCTTACCATGTCATCAATCATGGCCATAAGCATTGGATTCATACTACTATTTGTAGGTCTTGGATGCGAGGAAGATAAGGACCATTGCCCCCAACGAAGGCTGGAGTAGTATATGTCCCATTTGATGCCCCCTGCACTGCGGGTTGTGCCCCTTGTGCGGCTGTATCTTTTGAAGATAGAACACTTCCTACACCTTTTGGCGTAGATATTTGAGCTTTGAGATTTTTCATATGCTCCATCATGGTAGCTATTTCTTGTTCTCTCTTTTCAAGTTGACCTTGTAGGGCCATCATCCGTTCTTCTAAAAGTTGTTGCTCTGGTCGAAGTTGCGAACTTCCATCTTCTTGTTCGACATCAGCCATTATTACTGCAACCTTGCGGATAGTTTCTCTGTCACCCACTCTTCGACTTGTTGATTCAGAAGAGTATGACGAGGCAGAGTCATCTGATCTATAAAGTGAATTTTCGACTCTGGAGAACTTGTTGAGATTTGGAGTCTCCTGTTGTGGTCTTTTATTTGAGTCTTAATTTCTTTACTCATAGATCTTGTCATTGGTCCAAGCCTTAGTATGTTTTCTGAAGCAACACTTCTTCTAACCTTTGTTCCCTATGTTGAACCAATTGTTGGTGCTGATGCAGTTTGTAAGTCACAGTTGGCAAACTGATGATTGTCCATAGCTTTAAAGGAACCTCCTCCTGATTTTCCTTCTGACCTTTGGGATCCTCCTAACGTCAAGACTGGAGACTCAATCTTTTTCTTCTTTGAGTCTAAACCCCCAAGGGCTTTTTCTATTGCCCCTATAACATTTGAGGCCACAAATCTTTCTTCAACTCTTTTGAGAGCTCGAATTTTTCTTTGTTTCTGCCTTTTTATGCTTAAGGTTTTTGTTGGTGTAACTGGTCGAGCTCCTACAGGCATTGAGGAGAAAATTTCAACACCGCTTGTCAAGCCTTTTGGTTTGAAGCTCGGTACTAGAGAAGGATATTTTCTCATAATTTTTCTGTCGATACCTCTTATGGTTGCCACATTCTCTTTAGCTATAGCATTTTGGGCTGCAATTACTACTCTCAATGATTTCCCAACCAGCTTGAGTAGCTGACTTGCGGCCCATCCTGTTAGGACAACTGTGGCTGCACCCACTGCGACACTTGAAGCTTCGCAAGCCTCTCTTGCTTTGATAAAGAAGTTTCTTGTTATGATTCTCACTGCCTTTAGTTCTTTTGTAGTTTTCAAAAGATCTTCAGTCTTTAACTTTAGATTCTTTAGTTTTTGAAGAAGATTGTCATTTTTCATAAATGTTGTGCAAGTCAACCCTGATGAGGGGACTAGCATACATGTAGTAGGAGTTACCCTAGGTTGGATAACAGGCATGGAGGTTGTGGCATGAGTCAACCTTGCTGAGGGGACCGGCACACATGTAGTACGAGCCACCCTAGGTTGGATGATAGGCACGGAGGTTGTGGCGTGAGTCAACCCTGCTGAGGGGACCGACACACATATAGTACGAGCCACCCTAGATTGGATGACAGGCATGGAGGTTGTGGCGTGAGTCAACCCTGTTGAGGGGACCAGCACACATGTAGTACGAGCCACCCTAGGTTGGATGACAAGCACAGAGGTTGTGGCATGAGATGCCTTTGAGACCATAGAGAGCCTCAATAGCTCTGGAGTCTTGTGGGTGACAGGAGCTGGGGCGCGAAAGACATCCTTCCAAGACTTTCCTTCCTGTGCAGCATCAACATTCCTATAAAACCAAGTTTTGTTAGAATGAAGCAAAAAAAACTTTATATATATTTTTCTGGTTTAAATTCTTTAAAAGATGGGAGGAAAAATAGGTCCCACTGAGCGTGCTAGAAATTTATTGACACAAATTTCAAACTCAGAAAGTTTGGGTCTGAATTTCAAATTTGCATTCACAAAATTCACTGTGCAGTGTTTAAAATGTTGATTATTTATTTTGTGGATTTCTATTTCCAATCAAGACCTCCGATTAATAAAGAATAAAACCAAGAGAAAGAAACTTTTAAAGAAAGTATTTTTATTGCATTTCATAGAGTTTCAAAACCTTGTTTACAAAATACATAGGTTTGACACCCCTTAAAAATAACATGAGCGTTGGAACCCTTTACCTATCGATCGTCATTTGTGGAATTGTTTGAATACTTGATTGTCGAATCCTTTTTCTTTAATTGTCCTTCAATCTTTATAAGCCTCGAAGTATTTCTAATTCTCCAATACTCGTTTCTTCTCTTTATGTATCTCTCCTTGCCGAATCTTCTAAGTTTCAAAGTTTGAGAAACGTGTATAGTCTGAATTTTCCAAAGTCCTCCAAAAGTCCCCTCTTCCGAATGATGACCCTCTTATTTATAGAGAGTCTTTCGGATGAGGTTGCTTATCTTTTCTTTGAATTTGAATTTAGGATGTTCATCGTCATCTTCAATTTAAACCAAAGTTATCTTCCGCCAAAATTTGAATATATTGTCATCCTTGTTTAAATTTTGAATTCAAGCTGCCGATGCTCTGATGTCCTAAGCTTCACAGAGGCTTTGTACGTGTCACATCCGCATTTAATCTTTGACCTTTGACCTCTAAAAATTTCACATGACGCACTATTCTCAACTCTTATTTAGTTAAAATTGGTGTGCCAACAGTCCTTGCAGAAACTATGCACACATATGTATCTGAAATCTCTCATGACGTTACCCCCCAGGCCCAGAACCATAAAAGTTATTTTCCAAATAAAGAAAGAAAAAAAAAAAAAAGCAAAATGAACAAGACCAAGAAAGAAGACATTATATAAATTTTTTCTTTTCTACTTTTTTTGTTTTTTTGTTTTTTTTTTTTGGGTAATTGTTATATGTTACTTCATCTCACGGTAGTTGTGTCCCTGTTCTCCCAATAGCAGGGACACTTGACAACATGGGGTTGGAGATGTTGATGAACATGTTTGGAGGCCTTGGGACTGGAAGCCCTGCCATTCCTAACACAGATCGAATGGTGACTACTATTTCCTTTTCCCTTGTGCCCTACTGAGTTATGCTGTTTCATTTACTCATAGCTCTTTTTTTCCGTCTTTGAATTTTTAGTCCCACCTGAAGAACTGTATGCCACACAGCTCTCACAGCTACAAGAAATGGGTTTCTCTGATGCCCCAGAGAATATACGGGCACTGGTAGCCACTCCAGGAAATGTTCATGCTGCAGTGGAGCGGCTTTTGGGGAATTATGATTATTGTTATTATTCTGTTCAACACGACATATTGTCAGTTGGGGACCGATGGAATTGGTTTGGACCGGACTCAGGAGTCTTTCAAATCTTACTCCATGATAAGTACCGATTATGATAGAGCTGTGAACTACATGAGAGAGAAATATAGAAGAAGAGACAGAAGGGAGATTTAAAGATGTGACTGCTATGTACATACATTATTAAGACTCGTCTCATAAATTGCTTATTTAATACAAAATTTTCCCAGTTTTTACTGTTTTGTTTTGGGTAATTGTACTTCTTTTCTTTATCCTTCACTGGGTGGAGAAAGGTTCATTTGGTTCTTGGGAAAATGGAAGGGAGAAAAAACAAGAAAGAGAGACAATGTAAACTTGACGAAGTATATTCTGAATGGTTGTTGGTACATTGATTGATATCCCATATCTGTTAAGGCTTCCTTATTCGAAAATAAAAGCATGCAGAAATGTTGGTCTTTCAATACATATATATTATTGCTCTTCTATTGGCAGCTTTCGATATATATACATTGCTCTTCTATAGGCAGGTAGGTAGCAATAACAGGAGGTGAAGAGAAACTCATTTCCTCCAAAAAAACATAGTTTCCCGGAGAGATTATACTCTCATGAAATTTTAAGAGAAACTTATTAAAAAAATAAAACATTTCCAGGATGTTTCGGAAACTCTAATATACTTTTAAAAAAAAACTTGTAAAATACTCTTAAAAAATGGTGAAAATTCTCTAGAAATTCACTTTTCATAATTTCTACTATTTTTTTATACTCTCAAATATTATTTTTCAGAAAATGTTATATTAAGTTTCTACTTTCTATAATTTTTATATAAAGGTGGTATTTTAATTGATTATGAAAGTATTCTAATACTTCATATTGCTACTTTTAAGGCTGTCTATATATTTTATTTTTTATATAATATATTTGAACCACGTTTCAAAACGAGATTTGGAGTTCTGCAATGCAAACTTATATGTTATTGTACCAAGTAAAAAATAAGGTAAAAATAAGAAAAGAATTTGTTCAAGATTTGGACAGAATGTTTTGACTACGTATTGCACTGTGAACTCCACTATTAGCAGATCAAAAATTAAATCTTAACCCTAGTTTCTTGCTGAAAATTATAAAAACTAATATATTTTTCTGTGAATTCAAAATTTTGTTTTTGTTCGACAAGACTTTAGATTTTTGAAAAATATTAATTTTCTCTCAATGGGAAAACCAAGTAAAAAAGAGAGGCTAAAGTTTTGGTCATGGATGTTTTCCGATAATGAGGAGAACATAATAGGTAAAGCGATTTAGTTATTTAATAGACTTGGTTAGTAAAAAAAATAAAAAGCCTAAAATTTTTGTCATAAACAGCTTTTCGGTAACGAGGAGAACATAATAATAGCGAAGTGAGCTAGTTATTAACAATATCATAAAATTAATTTTATTTAACATATAACAAAATTACTTCAATTTAGGTCTATTACATCAAATAGATAATAAAATTTAATATCTAATTAAAAAATAGTTAAATTCTTAAAATAGCTAGATACTTCATTTGTATTTTTAGAAATGCCGGATTTACATAATATGATTAAATTATTTCACAAAAATGTAAAGTGGACAGGCCCCATGGTTGGCAATTAATTAAATTATAAGTGTGTGGGAGCATCAAGGGTATATTTGTCTTTCTATTAGTATAAAAAGGGGGTATATTTGTCACACTATTTTAGGAACCAGTGCATGCATTGAGCCGTTATTTTCCCGCCTCTGCAATACGGTGCGAGTCGCGATTCCATACTTGTGATCAGGAAAAAAAAAAGACCATGCACGCCTCCATCAACCGTCGCTGAGGAGCCATCTGGACCATACGCATGAACTAGCAATCAAAGCTCGACGGTCCAAGATGAAGGGACACAACCTTTTGGATATGCCAGGTCCGTTGGAGAGAAAACAACGGCTAACTGAAAATAACTGCCAATTCAAATTTTTCCCACCACTATATATAACCGCCCCGACCCGCGCAATGGCCACCACGTCCCAAACCTCTGCTCAGTCACATTGTATACTTCTTCTCACTTCTCTTTACTGGTTCTCACTGATCATCTTGTCCGGCAGAGAAAATGACCAACCCCGGCGATTCTTCAGATCAAATCCCCGGTCAAGGCGGCCAATCCCCGAGGCCTGGGAATGCCGCCGGGGAAGGACTGTCTGGTAGTGCTCCGGTCGCTAGGGAAGAAGGGGCCGGATCATCGAGGCCTAGCGTTGCAGGTAGAGGAACTTCATCCACCATTTTTCCTGGACCTGTTAACGTTAGGGAACCCACAGTCGGGGATTCTTCTGGTGTGGGTGGTGATGGTTCCGGCCGGCGGTCCGGTGGTGTGGCGGTGCTGCAAATTGGGGGTGGTGGGATTTCTCAGAGGAAGAGAACCCGAGAAGGGGATGCCGGAGCGGGACCTTCTAGGCCAGTTGAAGACAACCCTCCTCCTCCTCCAGCGGAAGTAGCGCGCCCATTTATTTGCAGCGTGCCGGAGTGCAGGAGGCAATTTCGCACCGACAGAGCCTTATGTGGCCACATGAGGACGCACGAACGCGCCTGGCGGGGGGCTTTTCCGCCGCCAACATTCTCCCGGGAAGAATTCTACGATGATGGGGTGGGGGATCTCTTGAATCCTCCACTTGAAGGCGCCAGAGAAGAGGAGGCCGCATTTGTGGACCCTGGAGTGGAAATGCCAGAAATTGTTGAAGAAGGAGAGATTATTGTTGACGCCGGAGAACAAGCAAGAGATGATCGGAACGAGCCTGCAGCAGCAGGGATATTGTCAGAAGCAGAGGAAGCAATATTATTGCCTGCAGAAATCGAAGAAGTCAAGTCTCCACTCGATCTGAATGCGGTGGCAGCAGGAGAAGAGGAGCCGGCGGCGGCAGAGGCAGAGGCAGAGGCAGAGGCTTCTACTTCAGGAAAGCCAAAAATTCCAGACCTGAACAAGAAGCCTCCACAAGACGACCGTGGCAATTATATGTGATTTTCCAGGCTATTTTTTTCCGGGGTTTGGATAGTTGGGGAGAGTTTTTGAAGTTTCGTCGTGGGTTTGTTCTGCTGCATTATATATGTTATTTAAACGACCAACTTTTTTGTTATATCTCTATTATATATCTATGAGTGGTTTTAGAAGATCAATTGTACCACCATGTCTGTTAAAGCTATCTGATCAAAACCCATATAATTATTAATAACTACTAATCAATGAGCAAACATTTATTTTATCCTGTGCTTGAGGTTTTCTCTTTTCTCCTTTCACATTCTGGTCTCTCGTTACGGCATCTTGTTCTCCTTATTTATTTACTGTTATTTATGGCTTACTGTTCTTATATGGATTTGGTTTTCACATACGGTTATATAGTCTTCATTGCATAACATGGGTTGGTTCTTATTTTCTTTTGTTTTATAATTAATTAATAATATTATATACAATTTTATTTCTTAATTTTTTTTCACTCTGAGATATAAGACTGTAAGATTCATATTACTAACGTGTGTGAGACCCGTACATATTTACTTGTATCTACTAGCTGAGAAAATAAATTGAAAAAAATAAATGCATTCAGCATTTTTTTTTAGTATAATAGGTATTTATGCTATGGTTGACTTCCCCTTATTTATTGCTATTGTTTGATTGATGTTTTACTTCTTACAACGATGTGGAATTCAAACTCAATTTTGTCTTCTGAATGGGTCCTAGTAGTATATATCTGTGATCCGGATAGTTCATTTTCCTTCATGGCTGCGTACAGCCAAAAATCATCGAATCATGTTGATTTTGTTGGTTTATGGATACAAAGTCATTGGGAGGGGGTATAATCTTAGTAAGATGCTATTTTTTTTTTAAAAGTTGTATAGAAATTTTGATGACATTATTATAACTAAGAACAATTATGATAAGTGTTTTATTTTAAAATGAATGACTCTTATCTAACTATGTCATTATGGTGATAAATATAAATTTATGTGTTTATATAGCATTATCATAATCTTATAAGTTTGTGAATTGTACGCATCAAATGGGGTGACACACTTATTATAAGCCTGTTTGGAACTTGAGGGAAGAAAGAAAAATAATAAATTTTCCTTCCTTGCTCTCTTTAGTTTTTAGTTTAGGGGGAAAGAGAAAAAAAATTCAGAAAAAACAAGGAAAATATATTTTCCTTCTTATTGTTCATTTATTTTCCTTTTTTATTTTATTTTTACTTAATAGTTATCTTGTTATTTTTTTTTTTTGAATTTCAAAAAGAACAAAAAGATTTTTTTTTGTGCAAAACTAAATAGATGTAAATAACCACTTTTTCTATAATTTTTTCTGTCACTTCCTTTTCCTTTCCCTTCCTCTTTCCCTTCTACAAAAACAAGTGTGGTAGGCCAGAAAGCTAGCCTTTTGAAATGAATTTTTTCGTCTTTTAGTGACCCCAAAAGTTAACGTTATTTTTTTTGGGTATAAACCAAAATTCATAAAAATAAAAAAAAATTAAATTTTAGTTTAAAAAAACCACTAAAGATAATAAAAACTAAAAACTATTTCTAAAAACCGGCTTATAAACTGCGTCCAAATGAAGACCTAGTGCTTTACCAATAACAAATGGTTTGCCCATATTGCGATTTAGTAGATTACTATGCTAAAGCCTGCTTTCTTTTTCTAAATGATGACTAGGCAAGAAAATAGAAAGAAACTATTTTCTTTTCTTTTTTTTATAAACAAAGGAAACTTAAGCCCTTAATATCTAACCAATTAGGTTAATTGCTATTTATTGAAAGAAATTATAAAAACAAAAGGAAAGGAAAAGAAACCTGTCTGGATAGTGGTCATTAAAGCACTTAGTCTTTAGCACATCTTTAGAATGAGATATGCCCTTTTCTTGTAGTCATAAACCATGTCCAAGTTCTGATAATAAAATCAAATTTATAAACATCTCATCCCATAGTTGAACCTCTGGCCGTCTCTTTCGCATTTTATTTTGTTCTATTCTTTTATCTTGTATATATGTGTAGTTTAGACTTTAAAAAAAGTTTGGTGGGTCTACCTTTTGCTTTCAAAGATGATGACCTCATGCATGTCCCATTCCACTTACATCTTGAAAGAATGGATATGATATTAGAAAATTGAATAGTTTGTGGAAAGAGTAAGTACCACGACAAAATGAGGTGGAACTTGTTCGAAACTTGTTTTCAATTTAACAAGAGGAAAGCGGGAAGAAAAATAAGTGAGGGTTGTTTTCTTGCTACTTTCATTTCATTTTTTTAAATATTTTTTATTTTACTTTTCCTCATCTTTCGTTTGAATTTCAAACAAGAAAATGTGAATTTCCTTTTCCAGCTTGTTTGAGCTTGGGGAAGGGACTAGGGAGAGGAAGGGAAATAAAAACTAAAAGAAAAAATATTTTCTCTTTCTTATTTAATTTTGTAAAGAAAATAAAAAGATAATTAAATGAAACCGAAGAGAGAGTAATTATTTATTTCTTATTTACTTATAAAAAAATTATTTATTTCTCATGCTTTCCCTCATTTTCTCTCATTTTATTTCCTAATATTGTGTTTAAAACTTGAATTTATTAAAAAAAAAAAAAAAGAGAAAATAGAGAACAAAATAAAAGATAATATTTGTTTTATTTTCATTCACAATTTTTTTTAATTTTTCATCATCAAATCCTTAATCCAAACATATTATAAGTGGAATCAAACTCGAAAATAAAAGAAAACAAAAAAATTCCCTCCCTCTACCTTCCCTACCCAAGTCCAAACAAATTGTTCTTTCTCTCTCACTTTCTTTTCACACAGCCTCTATGAACAATCCATGTAACACCCAGTTTTAAGTAATAGTTTTCAATTATTTTATGAATTTTTAAAAATAAAAACAATATAAACGAACTTCCCATTACTTTTTCGAAATACAAAAAAAAAAAAGAAAAAAAAAAAAGAAGCAGCATAAAAAAAGCAGGGCCCTCTTCTATGTTGCGGTGGGAGTGGGACTGGCATACCAGTGGGCAGCCAGCTTAGACGTACCTCTCCAATCATCTTCCAAGTGTTTGTTTATTTTGGCCTTTCAGGTCCGAGATCTAAGCAAATTCTGTTATTAACGAGGGGTTATTCAACAGTCGAGCTTTCCTCCGCCCACTAGTTTCCGTGCTTTTTTCCCCATTTGAAATCACACTGTTATTTTCTTTTTTAGTTCGAGACTCTCTTCTGTAAGCGTGATTTTGACTGGTTCTCTTCTCTTCCGTGCTGGGCTGATCCGTCTCGCGAGACACGCAATCATCATCACGACCCTTCTTGGTTTTCCCAGTTTTTGCTTTTTTCTGCAACGCAAAGCCTTAGGTTGTTGGAGGCCAAAGCCAAAACCAAACATCCCTTTACTTAAAATACTCACTGCTTCCTCCAGTCGGATCTCACCCCTCTCGCGCCCATTTCCGGTATCATATCCTATCAGGTAGCCCCCTTGCCCTCCCCTCTCTCTCTCTCTCTCTATATATATATATATATATGTATTTTTATATATAAAGATATATACACATGTATATATGCATGCTCTTGCAGATATGGAATATGAAACCTGACCTTTGGATTGGAGTGTTCCCTCTCTTTCTCTAGAATGCTGCTCAGCTGGAAAGGCGGGTGAAATTCATGAATCTAGATTCGAATTTATTGTAGATGCTGGCGAGTGGATATCACTGATTAGTGGTTTAATTGGACAAGGCGGTGTAGTTTCTTGTGCTTGAAATCGAATAATGTAACCTAATTGTCATAACTGAAGAAGACATGTAGTTTATCTATGATTGGATCAGGGGCTCTGAGCTGAGAGAGGTTCTCAGTTGTAATTTTCAAATATTCATAAGAGTAGAAAGAAGAAAAAAGAGAAAAATAGGGCGGGCATTTGGAACTGAGAGAAGTCACACGGTATTGGGGGAACTGAGCGAAATAGGTTCTCTGATGTAAATTTGTAGATATATTGATTGAGATAGAATCTTGTCTTCCACATTTTTTGTGATGGTTTCGCCTAAAATTCTGCTTTTTCATGCTGAAAACAGATTGGAGGAATGATACTTTGAGGCCGTGTAGTCTTAATTCAGATCGAGATTGAGATCTCCATTTATCTGCTTTATTTGATTGTTGGTTTCCCATGTCTGTTCAATGAGTAAAGCCTCTTGCATGCTCTTACTATTTTACATGGTTGTTGGACCAGATTGCCCTCCTCGGCCTTGGCCTATTCATAAGTTTTTTTTGTCTTTAGAATATTATTCTTTCTCTATGTCAGTTTGAGAGTAAGGCATAACTTATCTAAATAGTAAGTTAAGATTTGGTGTATAAGGGTTTAGATTCGAGAAGTGGTATTACTCTAATAAACGCATGCCTCTATCTATCTCTCATTGTTTTGTTATGGAAATGAGGTTATCGAGATGAGTGAGTAGTTTGGAAAGGAGATGTGGTACATGAGGGGCATGAGGATGTTATGGTTTGGAAAGGAGCAAATAATGGCTTATTTTCAGTAGCATCCTTCTATGGTAAGCTTATGGGTTATGGTGATACTTCTTTTCCGTGGAAAGGGCTTTGGCGGACGAAAGCACCTTCAAAGGTGGCGTTTTTTGTTGGACTGCCTGTTGGGAGGCCATTCTCACAGTGGACAACTTGGGGAAAAGAGGCAAAATCATGATGAATTGGTGTTGCATATGCAAAGTAGATGGTGAATCTGTGAATCATCTTCCGTTGCACTGTAAAGTAGCAGTGGAGCTTTGGAACTTGATTTTAAGTATTTTTGGGGTACAATGGGTGATGCCCAGGTCAATTAGGGAGTTGTTTTTTTGTTGGCATAGAGGGTGTCCGAGAGGCGAGAACAGGAAGGCTTGGGTTTTGGCACCTTTGTGTCTGTTGTGGTGTGTGTGGTTGGAAAGAAATAGACGATCATTTGATTGCAAGGAGTGCAATATTTTTGTCCTGAAAGGGACTATGCTGGCAACCTTATTCTCGTGGCTCCGAGAGGATGTTAGGTTTTCTATTTTGTCTTTTGTTTTATTTTTGGGGGAGTTGTACATCCCTGTAGATATATAGTTTTGGGGTTTGCTTTTGATTTTTTGGCTGTATACTTTGAGTGTACAGGTGGCGCCCTTTTGGCGCCCTATCAATGAATTTTACTTATCAACAAAAAAAGAGATGAGTGAGTAGTAAAGATAAGGAGGATAGAGCCAAAAATGAGTTTCTCTTTAACAAGGGGAAAGCTGAAAAATAGAAAAGAAAATAATAGACAAAAAAACTATAAAAATTGAGCTTAGGTCATTACAGATGGAAAGATAGCTCACCAGGTAGTTTGGTAAGCTTTCCCTGATTGAGATCTCATTTTGAGTAGATTTCTATGTGAGTTCTCTGTTCTAGTGTTCTTTATTATAAATCTTGACAATCTTTATTTCCTGCACATGTACTATTCAGCAGTTAGATGCATGGGGTTACCCCCACCTGGACAAAGAAAAAACAAAAACTCAAAAACTTACTTGTACCTATGTTCTTTATTTGTTTATGAAGTTAATTTTTATCCCATGTTGAATAACTATCATCCTGCCCTCAAAAAAGTAAAAAAAAAAAGAAAGGAAATTGATGATACTCTCGGGTTATGTGATCGTTGTCCCTAGCTATAGCATTCCAATAATGATGGAGAAAGCAGATCCTGCACAGAAGCTCTACACACGGATGCGGCTATGGGAATTTCCAGATCAGTATGTTGTTGAGCCCACTGATGGCTCTTCTGGCTCCTGTTTGGCAATCAGTCGGGTGGATGGGTCAATGAATCTTATTGGTCAGCTGCTTTATCTTGTTACTTGTTTGACTTGCTTGTACATTCTGGATTTCAGTTTTACCCAGTGTTTTTCCCTTTCTTTAGATGACATTCCACAATGCAGCTCTCTTCGAGTACCAAAAATTCAGACTATCTTTGGGGTGATTGGGATGCTAAAGCTCCTGGCAGGTAAGATTCTCTTATTCAGCAAATTTCTATCATTTTCTGTTTATAGTTGGCAGTGTGAAACCAATGCCCAGAAATTTCTGTCTGTGAGATTTGTGTGTGCCAACATAATCTTTATAAGTTGAAAAAGTACGATGATTTAGGTGTTTTGTGAATGGCGTAATCATTTGTAAATGGAAACCTAATTCTTGAGACTTGGAGTTAGGTTGTTATAGGTATTTTTATTGTATACATTTGGAAGCTTCCTTTTAGAGGCACATCCACTTTGTGACTTTTCATGATTAAGATTCAATACAATGTAGTTTGGCTGGCAATATGGGGAGTACATATTGCCATCAGAGTAAGATCAGAGTATGGAGAGAATAACAGCAGACAGGTATTTGTTGAGTGGTATGCATTGGCAGTCTGTGGATTCCATAGTGCTGTACTGTAGCAGTCTTGAAGTTGACGAGATTGAAAGATGAGATATTAATCACATAACATGTTTTTTTATATTTTTTTGATGAAACATGTAAATTGACTTCAGTGTTAGCATATTGAGATTCTTGTTCAAGACAAGTTGGTCATCATAGTCACTTTATTAGGCCCAAATGATTTCATGGTTCCTGTAAGTGTCAGATCCTTGGATTGATGATCAGAAGGGACAAGGCAAAAATTGATTAGGCCTTCAATTTGGAAATTCTTGTGATAAAGGAACGCATGGAAAGTTCCATAAAAGTTCCATATTTTTTAATCACCATTTTGGAATCAGTAAAGAGATGGTTTTTACACAATTTAGTTTGTAAGAGGGTTCAGGATCCATGCTCCGAGATATCTGTTGAGGTTTGCAGTTTGCACTAACTGCTAGCATGACACAATCTCCAACTTTAGGGCTGGTAAAATGCCATTGTATGTAACACCAGTATCACTAAGAGAACTTAGTTTTTAGTCAGAAAGTGCAAGTTAATTATCCATGTAGATGTATGATGGCATGGTATGACTTGGAGCTTTGGTTAGCATGATAACTAATAAGCTAAGACCTTGACTTGACGGTGATACATGATGGTACAAAGCTTTCCTACTATCATCTCTATATATGAAAGTAAATGGGAATCAGACCTGACACTACCCTTTCTCTACCCACCCCTTCAAAAAGAGAAAAATGATACAATGAAGACAAATGAAAATACACAGCTAGAACTTCAAATAGAAACAAAGAAGGATGCCAGAGAAATATGATGTAATTTGAATTGCTTGTATGGTGTTCAACCATTCAAATTATCATACAGATTTATTCAGTCCAAATTTTAGATCATTTCTGTAGCTCTATCCATTTCTGGACTTCTAAGGCTAGTACTTTGCTGTTATGCTTTCAGGGTCATATTTATTGGTTATAACTGAACGTGAATGTGTTGGATCTTACCTGGGGCATCCTATCTTCAAAGTTTCATCCTTGAAGGTTTTTCCTTGTGACCATTCTCTTAAAAGTTCTCCTTCAGAACAGGTAAAACTTCTATACTCTTACTATCTGTTTTCACTTCATTGTTGAGTGTTGTTTTTAACTCTGTTAATGAACCGTTCTTGGCAGAAAAAGATGGAGACTGAATTTTCTGGGCTTCTAGGTGTTGCAGAGAGGATTCCTGGTCTGTATTTCTCATATGATGTCAATATAACACTGAGGTGACTTCTTTTTATCTTTTTTTATTTTTTTTGTGTTTTAAGAAAGATACTCGCCGAGAGTTTGGTGGTTTAATACCAATACAAGTATGGAGTGAGTCTCACAATATTCCTTTTTTTTTTTTTTTTTTTCTCCCGATCTTTCTCCTCTGTTTAATACCAATATAAGTATGTGTGTATGCTAGACAATCCACCTTCTGTTAACTCATTCTGGTCTTTCAAGATATAACAGAAGTATGAAAAAGTACACATTGGATTATACTAGAGAAAATAATAGATATCAACCACCAGAGTTCAAGTGCTGCAAATTCTACATTATGAATTGTGCTAAGGTAAATAAATAGCAGGCTCATATTTCAAACAACATGTTGCTTCGGATGAGGATAAAAAATTGAAAGGACATATAAATATTTAAGACATGGCAGCTACTTAGCTACACTTGCAGAAAGTTTGGTGGTTAGTAGGAATGGTGGTTAATTTGGCACAAGTGGAATTGTGTGAGATCACCTTCTCAATCTTTCTAGGAAATGAGAAAGGGTCTGTCAGAAAAACATCCGAAAAAGGGATGGTTTTGTACTATGGTTTGCTTTTATCATGTTAAAAGGCTAAAAGGTGTAACCTCTGACATTCTGTAAAAAAATTGATTTAAGTTAGAGTTATTGTAAAGGCTACCTGAATTTGTTTTTTTAAAGGACACTGAGGACAATCATATTAATGATCCGATATGCTGTATTGTTGTATTGTAGACTTTTATTCTATTCTGGACAGTTTTTATACTTAAATTCCTAATTAGACTACCTTATTCTCTTGCGATCATAAATTGATGTGAACCCATGACATTATAACCACTTGGCTCAGTTGGCCTGCCTGGTTGACACTTGTTGGACAGACATGGTCACTTGACTGGATTAGTGGGTGGACCAGTTTCCAAACATTGATTTAACCAAAAAAATGTGTTTGCTCAGTTGTTACATGTCTTTGGTATCAATTTAAGAGGTGCTTGATTCAAGTCTCACCCAATCAAGTTCCCACCTGATGCCGCCAAACAATACCTTGCCTTCCAAAATAACTGATGCTGGATATTTTTGTTATTTCTAGGAGATTCAACATCAAAGGCAGTTATGTGATTTCACATATGCTGGCATTTTAAGGGCATGTTCTGGAATTATAGTTGAATTAATAGGTTAAATTATGTTTAGCATTCCCAATGGGTTTAGTGTTTTGGAATTAAGCGTTGAAGTAATTTCTGTCTATTAATATTCTTGAAACTTTGACTGCATTGTTTTGGAATAGGCAGCTTTTATTATTCAGTTTTTTTTATGCCTTGAAAATACTAGATCTGTAGTGACAGGTGTGGCTGTAATGCAATATAGATCTTATTGAAAATCACGAAAAGGCAGATTTCTTTGGACAGAAAACACTTTATTTGCTAGGCTTATTTCCCATTTTCTGCTGTGTTTTCATTCCATGGAACTGGAAGTTAAATGATGCCTACAAGTGAAAGACCGAGGAATGGTGTATTTTAAAGATCTCAGGAATCAAGTTCTTGAACAAGAGGTATTCATGGACTTAAATTCCTTTTCTCTTGAACCACAAGTAGATTGGAATGCACCTCCAATATACGACGAGTATACTGAAGATGGATTCTTAATCGCCTATGAGAATCACAACATTACATCTACAGTTTTTGGTAGCAAAGTGATTTACATAGAAAAAAGTCAATTGAAGAATGTCTGCTCTCATAATGAAATTCTATTAGCCAAAGGTAAGATTTGTGAAATTGTAAGTGCCTTTGGAACTTGGAAGGCAATCCTTCAAGATGTCTTTGCTTTGTGATGATCCATTTTGGTTGGAAGTTTCAGAGAAGTATATGACTGTCTTGAACCCCTTGCCCTATTTAAGCAAACATTTGGAGGTGGATTATAAAAATGAAGGGTTCTTTACTTGTCAAAGTGGAGCAGCAAACCAAGCAAGAGTTAAGCTCTCTAGGACAATCATTGAAATTTCAGTTTTATGGAAGCAAAGAGAAAAAAGAATGAAATGCAAAAGGTAGGTAGGTCGTAATCCAAAGTTCAAACCAAGAAGAAAGAGTAGAAGAGAAACTCAAGGACGAGTTTTTTCACAACCAGGGGAGACTGATGCAGCTCTAAAATAATTGATGCTAGAGATTTTTGTTATTTCTAGAAGATTCAACGTCAAAGGGCATTATGTCATTTCACAATTTCTGGAATTTTAAGGGTCACATTCTGGAATTGGTAGTTGAATTAGTAGGTTATATTATGTTTAGCATTCCCAATAGATTTAGTGTGTTGGAACTAGGTGTTGAAGTGATTTCAGTCTATTAGTATTCTTGAAACTTTGACTACATTGTTTTGGGAATAGGCAGTATCTATTATTCATTTTTTTTATGTTTTGAAAATGCTAGATCTGTAATGACAGCTATGTCTGTAATGCTATATCTATTTGAATGAAAATCAGGAAAAGGCAGATTTCTTTGGACTGAAAACACTTTATTTGCTGGGATTATTTCCCTTTGCAGAATTTCTTCTGCATCGCCCCCTCATTGCTATGTTGTGACCATACTGGATAAAGGTCCAGCACATGCTGGTCTAGTCTGCTTCTAGTAACACTGATCTTGGGCATGGACATAGGACATCATTTTGTAGCAACCGATGAGAGTTGTAATGGGAAATGTTATAGTGGCATATACTATATGTCTTAGTGGTATCCTTTTGTTGTCCTTTTTTTAAAGTTCAATAAAGGGTAAATTGCATTGGCATCCCTTGAAATTTGGGAATCAGTCACTTCGATTCCCCTTGCTTGACGGGATCGCTTGTTAAAGTCTGTTATGAATTTTCAGGTATCACTAGGTTAACTCAATAGAATAACTTCTTTTACCCCTGTTTATAATTTTACATTGTCATCTATGGAAATAAAAATTAAGTATATAATCCATTATGTGATTTAAATATATAATACTTTCTAAAATATTAAATATATGTAATGATACTTAATTTTCTGTTATAGTGTTTTTTATTCTTTGTTTACCTTTACTTTATGTTAAATTTTCATAATCAAAAGTCGTAGTATTATTGTTTGCATTTAATTTTAAGTACGTACTACAATGGACTCTCTTATAACTTATATTCTATAACTTGATAATCTTTTTTTTTTTTTTGGATTATTAATCTTTTTGAGAAAACAACTTCGTTCCATTGTGCATAACTAATAATTCTATTACTCTATAGTTAATAATGTTTTGTGAAAATCCTCTTATATTATTCATTATTAGTGTTGAAAAATACACATGATATATAGTAGGAGAATTACTAGTAATATTAGTTATTGATTATTAGATTAGAAAAATGCAAATGAACAGGCATAGCAATAGTGTAGAAATTATTAGTAATAATATTAGATACTTTTGTACAACCAAGATTTGATATAATACCTCTTTTCAAAAGGATGTTATTGCCTTCAAAAATGTGCATGCATATCCTATTATTATTTTGAAAATTTTATAACTATTCATTAACAATTACAGAGAAACTCACTATTTAATATCTATTAATTAATAATTTGTTATTTTGCTATGGTTGTTATTTATTGGAGGGTCTATTCGATATGTTTAACTTATATAAAATTGTTTACATATAGAGTTTTTACTGGCAAAGATGACAATGTTAAATTTCATATAAGGGCAGAATCATCATTTGATTGAGTGAACCTTAGAATTCTTTACAGATCCTATTGGTAGGGCCATAGAGGAGGTTGCTGCCCGTTTTTTCGAACAATGTGGGTCTAGGTACCTAATTCTGAAACCTCAAGGGAGGTTGGTGCAATTTATCCTTCATTTTAATATTCTAGCTTAAGCCCCTTTAGGGGGTTAGTATTACTACAATATGGATAGTATTTTTCTCATTGGTGTTTCATTGCAACTTGTGCACCCAAAACTGTGAAATATCAGACTCTCTAAAGATGAGTTAGGTTAGTGAAACATACACCCATATAAGAGTTGTGCTTTTAGACTGTTAGTCTGATGTTTATTGTTTAAGAAAGATTATCGGTTAATCAGACAGTAAGTCTCCTATTTGTGATGATCTGTATTGAAACCTTCTAGTCGTTTTTCATTTTTCCATATTTGTAAGAACTGAAAATTTTGTTTATCTCCTTAGACAGTTTTGGTTAAAAGATAAATCAGTGGAGAGTAGTTGTATTATTACACTTGTTTATACAATTACAATACCATTTTCTCAGTCATCTATGACAATCATGATGTTATTATTTATAGTCAATAACTTATGGTTGTTGCTTGCAGTGCACAACGATTGCATAATTTAGGTGATGAGTCAAAGATGCTTCCTCTCTGGAGACAGGTAAGCCTTTCTTGATGTATGAGATGGTTAACTGGCGAGGATGTGTACGTAGTGAATTGGCTTCTTAAACAATGAGTGCTATGTTCGTGGTGTTTGTGCCTTCCTAATGTAGAAGTAATGATTTCAGACCTTTGTGTTGTGACTTTCATTTTACATGTGTTCATTTTATCATAGATATCTAATGTTTTGCCACAGGCAGACCCTAGGTTTCTCTGGAACAACTATATATTGGAAGTGCTCATAGATAATAAGGTGGGTTCACTGCCAGTCATAGTTAAGTGTTACCTTCAATTTTTATCAGAATGCCGTTCACATTTAAAGTTTACTGAGTATAACATCCTATATGTGCAGCTTGATCCATACTTGCTTCCAGTTATCCAAGGGAGTATCCTTATCTCATTATTAGCCGCCTATTGCCGGCTTTTGCATAGTCTAACATTTAGCTGATCTAGTTCAGCTCATGCATGATGAGGGTGTCTTATCTGTCTTTCCTTCTGGAGTTACACCTTAACTGACCATCAGGTTTTCAAAACTTTCAAGCAGCCATTGGGAAAGACATTATTGATGTTACTCTGATCGCACGAAGATGCACTAGGAGAACTGGTATTAAAATCTTAACTGCTGCTTTTCTTTTACTCATTCACTTATTTTCCCCAAAACAAGTTCCAGTATCGTGCTGTTAAGAGCAGGATGTGAGTGGTTCTTCCTCTTCTTGTATAAGAAACTGATTTATGAAGACAGGAAAGATTAGGTACAGGAAGATATTGTTATAATAACAAGAAAAAAGCTAGTAACTCCACTCAGTACAACATCTTACTAAGTTATGCTGTCCAGAGAATTTAATATATTGCAGCACTGAATTACCAAAAAAAATTGTTTCTAGGGTCAAGGGTTCCCATTCCCCTAGTGCAGCATTGAATTACCAAATAAAATTGTCTCTAGAGTCATAGATCCCTTCCTGAATCGTACTTGTGGTCACTGAACCTGAGCAGCATTCCAACACTTTTGGTTGATCTACTACTCATTTATGGTATTTTATAACTGAAGAGCTCACTTACTTTCTTTGATCCAGTAAATTCATATGCCTTGCGGCCTTTTAGAATGGAATCATGTTTCCCATATTAGAGCTTTCAATTTTCAGAATCAGTAAATTTCTCACACCTTTGATACATTTTGGTGTTTCGGTTCGTATTTTTTTGTTTCTTGGGCTTCTGGATGGATAATGATGTTGCAGCATGTTGTGCTGTTTGCCCTGCTTTGCTAGCTTTAAATCCATATAGTAGGATAGATTGGAGCGAACTGATTGTTGGCTTTCATTTTTCCTTTGCATGGTTCATGACTTCGTGGACCTTATGTAATGTTGCTAGCTTATGCCATCAGGATGTGATTTTTTGAGTTAAATAATGTTTAATGTGAAGTTTGAGAATCAGATTTTAGTTTTGGCCTTCCTTCTCATGCTTCTCTAATTGATTGCAATGTTGCTTTTTCTCAAGGCACTCGGATGTGGAGAAGAGGAGCTGATTCTGATGGGTATGTTGCTAATTTTGTGGAAAGTGAACAAATCATGCAGTTAAACGGACATACAGCATCATTCGTGCAGGTAATCATTTTATATAATTTTTACATTCTATATGCAAATACCCTATTGATGATTACCTCCTTTCTCAATTCTTTCACCTCTAAAAGAAGCATAAAGCATGGGAGAAAGACCCGAATGTTATAAGATCTTTCTGTTCCTATAGTTCAGATATGTTAAACGTATCACTCACCTGTAATATTTTAGACAAAAGCACAGTGGCAAAACTGAGTGCTATTCTCATGGAGCAACCGTAGTCACTATTTGATGGGGAAATGCAACGTCCAATTATTTAAGTTTACTATATTTGATTATCTAAAAAGAAGAGTATAGTTTGTTGATGAAAGCAAGAGATTGCACTCTTCATAGAAATAAGTATGGAAATTGTTTCAAAAGTTACTTTAAGCAACTTGATAACAGCCTAAACTGATCCTCATTCTACAGAATTCCTTAAGGTTAAGTTGCTAGAATTTGCAGCAATGCTCGTTTGATGCTTTGTTCCTTAAGGTGGCCATGGGCCAGGCCTACACTACGTAATAATAAGTTGTACAATGGCCCAAACCCAGCCTAGCCCAACATCAGGCCAAACAATAAATTTCAAGCCCGGCCCTAAATGAAATTACAAGGCCTAGGCCCATCCATTTACCCCTTAATTATTTATCAAAAGAATAAAATCATGTCACAAATTAACACTGACTAGATCGCACAAGTGGTTAGAATTACTACGAGGTTTGGATTTCAAAGTTCAAAACCTTGTTACTATTATCTTTATAACACCTGTTCTTTAAAAATAGAACAAACTTTTTTTATAAGATCAATATTAACTATCATAAAAATGTTACACAAACATATACCCAATACACACACACACACACACACACACATATACATATATAGAATTATTGGGACAGGCCTCAAAACAACATTCCTTGGCCCAGCCTGAAGATTTAACGAGGCTAAAAGTTCTGCTCAGCCCAGCCCTGTGGACCTATACAGTTTGCCTAAGCCCTATAATTAGGGGCTGGGTTGTGTAGTCATCGAGGGATGTGGGGTCGGTGGCCACCCCTAGTGGTAGAGGTTGGCTTTGGGTTAATTTTCAGATCAAATTTTGCTAGTGGGTCATAATATATGATTTTAGTAAAGATTATATAGGTTTTAGAAGGTGCTTATATACAAATAAAGGTTTACAAGTTAAAGTTTTATTAGTTTCCAAATTTTGGAGGCAAAATCCTATTAGAAGTAGGAGTTATGAGAAGTCTATAAAACCTTATGTAGTTCCTTTAATTTAATGGATAATATGTTTTACAGAATTTTATGGAACTTTTGAAGCTCTCTTGGAATTGTGTGATACAATTCTTTCTTATTCTTTGTATTCCACACTTCTAAGAATTTAAAACTCAAAACTGGATTTTTTTCAAGCCTTCTCCCAACCATAAGAATCCTATTCCACAAACCCAATTCCTTGCCACCACAATTTGTGAATCCTAGTGCCCAAAATAACACACAACAGCCTTGGTTACTGTTCTAGGGGCACTGTCCACAGAACTGAAAAGGCCACCAAAAACTTCTCTCTCCTTGTTGAATTAAACCTCAAGTGCTGAACGTCTTTATACATCAATAGTAAGTTAGTAACCATTGAAAGTCCATAATCTTACCAACCTTCCTGCCACAAAAACCATTTGAAACCAGCTTTAAAACCCACTTTCCACCACTGCATATTTTAGATTTGGGCTCACTACTAGTGAGAGTGTCTTCCGCATTGTTCCTACACCAGGTTTTGATATTTAATTTACTTACTGGGAGATGATCATATGTTAATAATATTATCAATCACACTGACCGTGCCACTTGCCACTTAGTATGATGTGTGCGCTTTAAATGATTCAAACACAGTTGTTCTACTATTAAATGGAAGAAGGGGCTGATGTGGAAAATTCCATTGTCTGGGTCCTGCAGCTGTTAGGGTTGAACTGCAAAGAATGCCAAACAATGCTACATCAAATCTAACAAACAATGCTTCATTTCCACAATAAATGATGGATCAAATGACTTCTGTCTTTTGAGGCAAAGTGATGTTTTTGATTAAAGATAAGTGATAAGTCTGGGAATAGCATGTAAATAATGTTCGTCATACCACAAATGTAACCAAGCCTCCTTAAGCTTTAAATTAATATCTAACCAATACCATAATCCTTTCTTTTTCCTTTGACAATGTTAAATTGTTGACCACCAACTCATCTAAAAGTTCAAGCTGTTGGAGAGAGGGGCAACTTAATTATTTATTTTTTCACACGCCCCCCACACGTGTGGCCAAGCTCTTGATCATAAGCGGGCCAAACACGTGAAAATATCATGGGTAGGTAGTGAGATTTGAACTTATGACCTTTACCTGCTTTGATACCATGTTGAATTGTTAACTACCAACTCATCTAAAAGCTCAAGCTGTTGGAGAGAGGGGCAACTTAATTATTTATTTTTTCACAACAACTAATTGGTAACTCCATATGTACAATGTGATATGAAAAACTACTTTTATCAGAGTCTTCTTTGAGATAAATCATATTTGGCAGCAAGGAAAATAGGTTATTATAAACTACCTGTTTCTTCTCAAAGTTCGTGAAGCATAAACGACAATAGTCATCTTCATAAATGTCATACTACAAAAGTTAATGGTCTTTTATTTGCCCTGATAGGTTATTTTTTGAAAACTTTTAGCAGCCCTTGTATATTGCAGTTACATATCGGTTCTATTACATCTCTTTCATGTGGTTTTTTTTTTTTTGGATTTTATTTTGCAGGTTCGAGGGTCAATTCCATTACTCTGGGAACAAATTGTTGATTTGACTTATAAGCCTAGGTTTGAGATTGTGAGATTTGAGGAAGCAGTGAGTTTCATGGTTTTCTTCCCTCTGAAAAGTGTTTTTTGTTCTTTTTTTCTTTTATGTCCTAATTGACTGATTCTTACACAACTTTTTGCAGCCTCGAGTGATTGAGCGACACTTTTTGGATTTAAGAAAAAAGTATGGAAATGTCTTAGCCGTTGATCTTGTCAACAAGGTAGACATTGTTTCCTCATGTTACTAACTTTTGCAGAATCATTCATCTGATGTCATCAATAAAAAATAAAAAATAAATCTGATGTCAATATATACATTCTCATGCATTCTGGCAACTATGCTGATTAAGAAATTTTACTTGTATGTATACATCTCGCAATTATTAGGGAAAACTCAGCGTCGATGTAGATCATTTGTTCTATATTTTTATAAGCATATCAATAATTACCAAAGAAATTAGCCCCTTTTTTCTAGATAGATATTTATGTCATAAATCAGGGAAAACTCAGTGATGATATAGATAATTTATTCTATATTTTTGTAAGCATATCAATAATTACCATAGAAATTGGCCACTTTTTTTTTTTTTCCAGATAGATTGTAGATGGTGAAATATCAGAAGTAATTAAAGGCATCAGAGATATAGTTTGGGATATTCGGTTTTGGTTGGAAGCATAACTATGAGTCAAGGAAAAGGGGGAGACCAAAAACAAAACAAGCTGAGTCTGTGGGAAAATGTATTTTGACCTCTGACTCATTAGTCCTAATAAAGCATGTGCGAGCTTGATATATATCATAGGGCCCATTCCATATTAGCTTAAGCTTTTGATAGTTACTTGTCTAATGTTGCATTTGAACTTTGGCTTTTGAGGTCTTTGTTAAAGTCTCTCCATCTGCATTATTCCCGCCATTGTGTTTGTTTGTTTGCATTGTATTTGTGTATTTTTTTGCACCATGTTCCTTTTCTGTCTCTGAGTCGCCTGTGAGGGAGGGTGTGACAGCTTGATAAACATTGCTTTTTTGAGCAATTGTTTGATGAATTACAAATCAGGATTTGTCTAACTGATCTGCTAAGTGGTGCAAATGTTGATGAATTACATTGTTTTTGGAGCAATTGGTTGATGAATTACAAAACAGGACTTATCTAACTGATATGCTTAGTGGTTGCAAATGTTGATGGACGCAAGAGAAAATAGGTAGATAGGTAGTTTTTTTGGTTCAGGTTGATGCATGCACCAGGCAGGTGGGTGACAGGTTTGTTGGGGTGGCTAGGAGTATAGTGTGTTGATTTGTGTCATGTTAATGATTGTACATTTTCATACTTTTGAATTATTCGTTCTCAGAACAACTTTATTGCTTTATCAGCATGGAGGTGAGGGACGCTTAAGTGAAAAATTTTCCAGTACGATGCAGCATGTTGTTGGTGATGACGTGAGGTAGAATCCCCTTTCATATTGCATTTTTATCAACTATGTTTTTACTATTTAATTCCAATACCTAATTGTCTTTGTAGATATTTGCACTTTGATTTTCATCGTATTTGTGGTCACGTTCATTTTGAGCGCCTCTCTATCCTGTACGATCAAAGTGAGGATTTCCTTGTTAAGAACAGGTATTGTTTCTTCTCAATGGCAATGGGTATTCAGGATTTATAGTGGTATTTCGATATTTATTGTTCAATATATAGATGTGAAGATGGTTTTGCATTTCAAGTAGGGAATTTTATGTTTGTTTTGCTTCTGCGTTGTTTTTTAATATACTTGTCGATGGAAAAATTCAAGTCAATTAATTTGATGATAGACATAATGCTGCTTGATTAGGCATCAATAGTGGCTTAATAAAATCTGGAACCATATTTTTCTGTCTTGTGTACTCTGTGACAATTGACAAAAACAGAGTCATGGAGACAGAGGTAATGGTATTTGAAATAAATTGAACACAGATGCGAAGTGTTTGACGGGACGACTTCCAAAACTGTCATGTAATGTGACTATAGAAATGTTTATCAGGGTGTCTGATATGGATATAAGGTGTTGCTTACAACAATAATTAAGAGAGAGAGAATCCAAAAAATATCAGTTTCTTATTGTTGTGGGTGAGCAGGTGGAAAACTTATGCAGTGTAGCGGGGGCAGTTGTAGGTTCTAGTAATCTTGGGTTCACTTTTGTTGGAAGACAGATAGTGGACCCATCTTGAGATAAGCATTTGGATGTGTAGAGAATATAGATGTTATATGATTTTGTACAGGGGCTTATAGTATTTTCTATAAAGCATGCATACATGCCTTTGGCCCCCCTTTTCCCACTAACGACATATCCAAAGCCCAAAAAGAGAAGCCAAAAGTTACTCTCCTTGTTATATAGGTGGAGATAGACTTTCAACACGAATTTTTTGTACTTTTAGGTGCTGTAGGTTATCAAAGTGAAAGTGAGGGTGAGAACACGAATGTTGAAGCAGCCATTTGTGAAAACAGTAAGTTCTGTTGTATAGACATATTTTAAGTCCAAACGTAGAATTGTATGCTATCAATCTGACTCTTGCAAGTAGGATGATTGTGGCCTTTTTTGATGCAAAGGGGATATGGATATTTGGTTTCTTGCTCAAGTGATAAGGATGGCTAATCTTCATTTTTTTCATGGAGATGCTTGGAATAGACAGGACCAACTGCAGTGTGTCATTGAAAGTGAATTGACCACTTCATAAGGCCAAATCCACTATTGTCTTAAGATGCTGATCTCAATCCTGCTATCCACCAATTTCACAGGGAACAACCATTATAAGGAGTCTTAGGTTGGGTGAATTTTCTCCAATACAATTAGAATTGAAAAGGTTACCACAATTCCTTACCTACTTGCTCCAAAAGGAACTCCATTTTCCAACATTTCTCCAATCCTTCCTCCCCCCATTGTCTTCTCACATGCGCCATCTCAGTCGCAGTGATATTGGTGAGCGACATTTTCAAAATGACTGATACTTTAAATGAGACAGTCATTCTATACATTCCTCCACTGCCAGAATCTATTAACTTTCCAGGAAATTATTTTGAATTGCAATCTGGAATGGGTAATTAATCCTATGAACTGCTTGATTTAATATATTGAGATCCTTGATTTAGTTATTTATTTTGTATTTTATATTCAGATATTTTAAGATTTTTCACACTTCAAATGAACATTTCTAATTCAGATTCTCTCTGACCATTTGCTGAAACAGTTTTATGTCTTCCTTGAGCATTACAATTATTTTGAATTTCATATGTTCCTTCAAATGGTAGGTACCTTCTTTTGAATGAAAAAGGTGAGAAAGTTGAGGAGCAACTTGGAGTTATAAGGACCAATTGTATTGATTGCTTAGACCGTACAAATGTCACCCAGGTATGTTAACATCAGCATGATAACCTTTTGTATATGTTCTAATCTGTTGTAATATATAATAAGAAATCATTTGTATCCAGATTAGCAATCTTTCTGCGGTTTGCAATAACGGGTTGCTCCTTTGGCCTTTCTTTTGCTTCGTTTCTTACTTTTCCCTTTAAACTTCCTTCAACTTTTCAAAACTGACAGAGAGCATCATATTCGTTGCACCTCCTGGTTTCCGTACATTGTTGCTCCTAGGGGAGCTTAGAAATTTAACAGAAGTTCTGTAGAAACAAAACCAAGTAATGGTAATATTTCCAAGTGGTATTTTAAACAAAACATTTAACAAACTGCTGAAACACGGGACAATTGTTGGGTTACTGCTTCTTTTGCTTATGGAATGCATATATAGTTTTGTTATGAGTACTGTCACTGGCAAAGTGTTAACTTTAGTGATTGAAATTCACTTCAATCTCTGTCAATAATATCTTTTTTTCATATTCAATGGAAGACAGCTGTTTTGTGGCATTTATATTTTCAGGCATCTTTAGCTGTTAATTTTCCTCTGGCACCCTTAGCATATGATTGATGTGTTCCTTTGTGTGTGTGCCTTTACTTGGATACTGCAAGGACATAGATGGACTCCAAATAAACCAACTTCCTGTTAAGATATCCACATGGTGAAAATTAGGAAGACTGATGTTTGTGTTTAGATGGATTTGTTGTTTCATTTCAGCTTCATAAAACCCTAAATATGATTTTGGTGAATGTTAGTGCTGAGAGAGAGAGAGAGAGAGAGAGAGAGTTCAAAACATTATAATTATTCAAGGTAGCAAGTGCCCACTGTATTCAAGCAAGTGTTGTGATTTTATTCTGAGTGCTCTTTTTGCTTACATGTTCTTTTGTTTCTTCTGGTAACATGAGCTATTGCTGCAGAGCATGATTGGTCGAAAAATGTTGGAATTCCAACTTAGAAGGATTGGTATTTTTGATGCTGAAGAAAGTGTTAGTACACATCCAAATTTGGATGAAAACTTTAAGATTTGTGAGTACTTCCCTAATTATCAACTTATGTACATTTGGTTACATTTCTTGCACTTTTATTTGGTGCAATGAGCTACTTTTGTATTAGTATTTTATGGGTTTTTTGTAATATGTTATATCTTATGGATTGTTTTTGTTTGAAACTTATGTTCTTTTCCATCTTTTGTTTTTTTTTACTCCCGACTTAAGTATGGGCAAATCATGGGGATGACATTAGCGTCCAGTATTCTGGTACTCATGCTTTGAAAGGAGATGTTGTCAGGTAATCTTCCATTGATCTGCCTTGAAGTTGTGTGCCTGTTTGTGGATACATGTTTGTGCTCACACCTGTCAGTTTATGCTAAAAGATGTTACTCTGTTTGAAGGTTATGTATGGAATTGATTTTGAGTATTTGCTAAATTAAACGTTTCTTGTTACATCTGGCATCATGCAATATGTGAAATTGATGCTGAAATGAATAACTCTGCAGACCTCCTTTTGTTTAATAGACAAATTGCTCTGGCACTTAGTCCCAGTTCATCTCCACCGGATGGGCAACACTTTACGTTTTTATGTTGGATATCCAGGATTTCCTATGTGCTTCGATTTTTGACCATATATATTAATATCAGCGCTTGTTAATGTGGAAAACAACTGATATAAGTTCTAATAAAAACTGAAGCATTGTCTGGCATTTGTAATGTTAATCTTGTTTTGCTGCCTTAATTTGTATGACTGAAGCACGTCAGTGATACAAGTGCATATCCACTCTATAGTTGACCAGATCAAAAAGAGTGACTTGTTTAATATAGCTTATGAACTGCTGTAAACATAGAAGTATTTGAAACTCAGTTTTTTCATTTCCTCAAGGATTAAAATAAGTAAATAAAAAATCCTAGAAAAATAGAAGATTCAACACCATTGCAAGCATCTCACTTTTTTTTGTTTTTGTTGTCTTTTCTGAGATGTCTGAGATACCCTGTTCTGGAGTTCTAGTGATTCCAGTGAATCTAAAGATTTGGGGAAGCTTTGGAGTAGAAACTAATGGAACTGTGATATTTGTCTTCTTCTTCTGCTCCACTTCTCTTTCTCCTCCACCTCCTTCCTATCAAGTGAAAACATATTGATTCTTATTGTTTACGGTACGTTTACTTATTTTTGCTGACATCTAGTTCCTATATGTGGAATATCACAAAATACATTTTGATTTGATCTTTTATATTTAGTAGTAAACTCTGATACCGTATATTTTCTAATGGCGTTATAGACTAGCATGTTAGGGAATGTAAGGTGCTTTTTAGTTGTCATCATTTTTAAACGTAGCTTATCAAAAATATTATTTTAATTTTTGGGGGTTTCTGTTCAATATATGCGCATATCATTGCATTTCAGCCAATACTCAGCTGGATTGGGGGCCTGCCAGTACCAAGTCCAATATTGATACTTGTATCCAAGGATATCTTGGTTCATAAAAGATCTCGGACAATTTTGCATATGGTAGCATGTAACTCAGAGATTTCTTCTTTCCTTCTCTGTGCATTCTGTTTTTGACAATGTATTCATGTTCCTTGTATATTAGTGTCCTGGATGTGACATTGCAAATAGATTATATATTCCCGTTTCTTTTTTAACGGTCGAAGGCTGAATTTATGGTGATGGTCACACAGAAATGTTTGGTCAAAGCTTGTATTTTCCTGTATATAATTGTCATATAATTGTAGATGTGGCCAGCGTACAGTCCAAGGGGTTCTCAAAGACGGCTGTAATGCCCTTGTGCGCTATTACCTGAATAACTTTTGCGACGGGACAAAGCAGGTTGGTATACTTCATTCCTTCAAGGACGTTAGTTATTTAAATTTAAATCCAGAAGTAGTAGATTAGCAAAGAAGTATTTGTATGTCTCACCTACCTCTTAACTGCTACAATATATTTATTCCTTTCATAAAATTTTTGTTATCAGATATTTTACTAGCTGGCTATAACTAGGGCTGAAAATCAACTGATCTGTTCATGAATAGCTTGGGCTCAGCTTGTCATTGGGCTTGTTTATTATTAACAGATCGAAGTATGATCCCCGAGGGAAAGTTTATTTGATAACTAGCTGAGCCCAAGCAGGCTCGTGCTCAGCTCGTTTGGGCTCGCAAACACATTAACCCACATTGGTTAGTTTGTAACTTTTTTAAAGTTCATAGCTATTTCTAAATCACACATTCAAAGTTCGACTCTGGTCAAGGAACATACGTTGTATTAAGTAAAGGACAAAAAACTGTCCCATGTTTGTACCTTTCCTCCACACTTAATTTAAATAGTCTTACATGATGAACTTTTGTCCTTTAGTTTTTTTTTTTTTTTTAAAACTAATCATCCACCAGGCTCATGAGCTGAGCCTGGCTTGTGAGCTAGCAAAACGAACACAAGCAAAAACACGTTTGGCTAGCTCGTCATGAATATGAGCCTAGCCCAAGCACACCCTTGGAGTGGTCAAGCCAAGACTGAACACATCAAAACTTGACTCGAGTTGGCTCGGCTCGGCTCATTAGAAGCCCTAGGTGTAACTAATCCACTGTGCATGAAGAGCAGAGCCACGTGTATTTGAGTGTGGTCAAATTATGGGATTAATTCAAAATTTTATGTTGTACTTTGTGATTCTTTAACATAACCCCACTGAACTTTTTCAATATTAGAAACAGGGTCAACTTTTTTTTTTTTTTTTTTGTAGTTTCTTTCTAACTTCAAGGACTCATTTTAGATCATAAAAGTGAGTACTTAGAAAGATTTTATATACTTGTGGTAGTTATTAAGTAATGACTTGACCTAAAAGCTTAAGCTGTTAGGTAAGTACCCAAACAATGCTTATCAAGCTTTCGAACACTCTCCCTCACGTGCGACCCCACCTTACATGTTGAGATTCAACAAATAGAGATAGAGAGAAACAAATGCAATCTGGGAATAAATGCAGACAAAGAGACTTGAACACAAGACCTCTTCCCAACCATAGCTCTGATACTATGTTAAGTAACCACTTGACCTCAAAGACTAAGTTAAGCTGTTAGGTAAGGACCCAAACAATGCATATCAAGCTTTCCAACAGTAGTCAACTAATCATCTTTCTTCCAGTATCACAAAATCAGGTCTATTGCGGAAGCAATTATGGCTACTGACAGGGGCGTAGGAATTTTTTTTTTAATTTTTATAAGTAAATAACTTTTACTACAGAGAACGCCTATTTAGAGGCACAGCCCTTGTACACCAATATTCAAAAAGCCTAAACATCAAGCACTAAAAGGATTTTTCCATGAAATCAATAAAAGCAAAAGAGGACTGACACAAATCACCTTGTAACAAAAAATGCTAACTATGCAACAAGGCTAACTAAAGACTACAATCACGTTTCCTCCAAATGCACCACAACAAACACAAAGGAGCCACTTGCCAAGCCTTCTTTGATTCTCTTTAAACAACAACCACCAGCTCAACATTCCAAATGATGGAACACTGAACCCGGCATAACCCAACCAATACGAAAAAGAGAAGATAGGAAACTCCACAATTCCCTTACTGATGCTTCTAATGATGGTACATTGCCCTGGCAGTAGTTAAAATTTCCTTGGCAGTAAGCCCACGGTTAAGAAAAAAATTAGACTAATAGCATCGTACTTCAAACTTGCAATTGTTTGGGAGGTTGTCTTATTAGATTACTTCTTAGTTTTCAGTTTATAGTGGATTTATTTCATGGTTTTATTTTTTATGATCTTTTGCTTATAGTAAATCTATATTATATGTGGTGAAATTAACGCTACTACTGTATTACTTGGAATTAGTTGCATATTGACCCCAATAAACAAAAATCCTGGGTCCACTGCTGCAATTATTGTTCTAATTGAATTGTCATTCTGTTTATACCTTGCTTTTTGTGTGTATAAGTACGTATGCAATTGACCTTGTAATTAGGGGTGCGATGATTGGTTGGGCAACTAATTTTATTTCTTGCACAATCTTTTGTCACTCAATTATGTATTTAACAATTGTATCCTAACCTTTCTACCCTTTATCTTGATTTACTTCTTTTATAATTTCAATCCTGACAAATTTTACCCTCTTGGGGTATGCATGTGAAGGATGCAATTGATCTCCTGCAAGGACACTACATTGTTTCTGTTACCCGAGACATGACCCCTACATCTCAAAAACGAGGCCTGGAGGCTGTAGCTGTAAGTACAATTCAAACAACTGTTAGTTTTATGCATTAAATTTGAATGCTTCTCTGTGATTTTCTGGTAAATTGAATAATGAAGATTGCCATATCATTATTGTCCAAAGTAACTGCATTTAAATCTGTTAATTTAACAAAATTTATTTGAATCAAATCACACTGCTGGGCCAAGACTGAAGAAGGAAGTGGGTTGCATTAGGTACACAGCCAGCATAAAATTAACCAGTTGCAGCTCACGTTTTGTTGTCTACTTCTTAGTTTGTTATTATTGAAAACTAGCCATCTTGACTTCAAAAAAGTATTGCTTTAGAAAGTTCTACTGCCCATTGCACCCATCATAATGGTGATGATTTATTTATTTTTCTTCTCAAGATCATTCATCTCACAGACTGTGAAGCTTAGATCATCGAATGACATAATCATGATCCCGTGTCATGGCTCTGGTGGAAAGCACTATAGGTCCAGCATTCTCTGAAAGAAAATTAATCATGTATATAATCACAGGTGTATGAATGTATGCTTGCATGATGTGGTTTTCACAAGGACGAAGTTAGTATTCTTCATTATTATTTGTTTTTTTTGTTGCCGCGGCGGCACGCAACATTTTTAAACAATTACTGGTCTAAGTTTTCCTTTTAATTTTCCAGAGAGGTATATTTCATTTTTGTTAGGTTTTTTTGAGGCTTTCTAGGGATTGTGAACTTTGATAACAATAGCTACATCTTATTTTCATGAAGGCAATTTTTTTAGGGAGTCAGATTTTATTCAAGTTTCTTTCTGTGTTTTTGACGTAATTTATATATTTAATTGGTATAGAAGTAGTTCATTTTCAGGACTTTGTTTTTTTCTTTCTTTCTCCAGGTTTTGTAGCCTCGCTGAAAATATCAGCAGTCTCTTATATTTTGATCTTAATCTGCCAAAACCTAGTGTGAGTAGCATAGGCCTTTATTTTACTAGATGTGAGGAGCAGAGGTCTTTATTGTTCTAGGTTCTATGTGCTTACCTTTTCTTACCTTTTAAAGGTTGGATACAGATACAGAATTGTTTAACCAGAAGTAGCGAAGTTTCAGATCTCTATAAGATCAAAAGATCTATATGACTCCCATCATAACTGACATTGATTAACTTGTATGTTAACCATATCACAACTATGCCGTGGATTTTATGTTCCAACTGTTTCCCCTACAAAAAACTTTCACATATTTTATAAATCCAGGTCATTTGCCTGGCTGGAAAACTTTGTCAGCATATTACAAGACCTTAAGTGAGGTCTATATTTCCTCGAAATGTTAGCCTCATTTTAGGGTGATAATGGTGGAAATCTGAAATATAATTACAACTTTCCTATGCTTTTGGGTTATGTTGAATTTTTCTATCACATAGTTTCTGCTAGAAAATTATGGAAGTTTCTCCACCTGCTGGAGACAATAATCTTACATATTTGTTTCTGCAGTCCTTTCCACTGGCTTTGTTACTTGTCATGGCCGGATTTTTCCTCACGATTATGTCATTGAGGCAAGGTAAGTTGTTTTTAATTTGGGTAATTTTTGGAAATAGATGACTGCTACCTTGTGTTCCGTAATTTTGTTTGCTAAGGTACCAGCGCAGAGGTGGAACTATGTTTCGAACATGGGGGCCCGTGGCCCCTTACTTTGACAAAATTCCACTTAGGCCCTATGGATTTTGAGTGTTTATGATAAGAGTGTATATTGCCTCCTGAAATTTCCAAAAAAAATTCTCTGACCTTCCAAAATTGAAGAGAATTTTTATCTTAACCCCTCTACAAAATAAAAAACTTTACCTTGGCATTCCACACCACAACATAATTCCTAGTTCTGTCCCTGTACCATGCTAGCACGCTTTTACATTATCATGTTTCCCTACATGGCATCTGCATTTGTCTAGGTATTACTTACAAATTGTTGCTTCATGAACAGTCATGCAAATTCTTGTTTTTTTGGTGTTTGATTATGAACTACAATGCCTGCTCTGCTCTTATATTCATCCTTCTGCAGTGCGGTATGATCTCCGACACTTGTTCTTTTCAATCTTGTGGGCAAGCATGAGTGTAGCTATTGCCGCATATGTCAGAGCCAATGGTAGGATTTTCTGTAATCGTCCTCGTCTGCACAAACCACGGCATTGATTCTGGGTTCAGGGTGCCCTGCCAATGTGGAATATTTATCAAGCTCTCACTTTTATCACAGATTATTTTTTATTCTTAAATGTGATTTCTTGTAACCCATGTAATTTTGACTTATTCATTGAACATTCAAAGGTTTTGTAATGACGTAATCAAACTTCACTACTCTTAGGGATGCTGCCTTTTTTTGGTATCAGCAGATTTTCTTTTTGCTTCTTCTTACGTTGCCTTAAGACTACTAATTTTACAAGGGTGATGTGTAAGTTGAACCTTTGTACATGTCCAGTTACATGCACGAATCATATTTTGTCATGAAATTTACAATTGATTGAATCTCACTCTTCAACATGATGACAGAAGATTCAGTTTTCAGAACCCTTGCTTTCTGGGGGTTCTAGGATGATGTTGAGAAATGGAGCATTCAGCTCTCAGGTTGGTTCCATATCTAAATTACATACAATGTTGAATTAAACAATAAAATGATTTGATTTGAACTGTGATATCAACAATAGTGATCCTAACTTGTCACTAAGTCAAGCTACCGATTGCCTCAAGCTATGGTCATTGAGTAGGTTTAAGCAAATTCTAGTACACGAGGCTCCATTCACTGCTGAGTCTGGAAAAGATAGGATGTACATAAACTTAGACGTGTTTAGAATCAGCTTTTGGTATCTTAGAATACGAAATCCAAATATTATCTGTTCATTTGATATATTGTACATCTATGCGTGATTTATTTGCCCGTATTCATGTGTGAGATAAACAAAACTACAAGAAAGATAAATATTTTGGAAAAGAATGAAGAACTTTATTATTGCAGATGAAGAACCAGGCACCATCAAAGTCTGACTAATAAGTAGATATTAAGCTATTTGATTCACAGGAACTGTGAATTCTCTTAAGTAGGGAAAGCGAGGATTTATGAATGAATTGCATAGGGAGGCCAGTAAAGATGAAATTCAATCTTGTAGGTAACCGTTAAACCCCTCAGATCCACCGGAGACGAAGTCACGTAGCCTTGAACGAACATGAAGTCGCCGGTGCCACCGACAACGGGATGATCGGAAGGCTTGATGTTGTGCGTGCCTCCTACGATGGAAATCGACCCTTTGTAGTTCTTCAAGCTGAGAGTGATCTTGGCAATGGAAATGCTCTGAAGCCCATCCAGGCCGGAGGTGATGGAAGTTCCTTCTGCCGTCCCGACAACTCTCGAAGATGTGTTTGGTGTAAGAGTCATGGGATCTTGGAAGACAAACAAGGTGCCGAAAGGGGTTGTGGTTTGGCTGACGCCTGGTCCTGCCACTCCGTTTACTACGATGTACCCAGTTTTGTTTATGGTTTCTTGTTGAAAGAGTGCAAAGTGGAGGGACTTGAGCCCCTTGCGGTGGTGGTGGTGGTGGTGGTGGTGATGATGAGAGGTGGAGGTTGCTGTGAGGAGAAGAAAAGGGAGAATGAAAAGAAGAGAGTGGCGCAGAGAGAGAGCCATGGCAGTCCTTGGTGTCTGTAAATTGATAGTAAATGGTTTTTATAGACTCTCTGAATACTGGTGGGGTAGGACTTGCACTAGGAAGGAAAAGGAAGACATTTTGCTGCAATAGCAGTTGTTGAATTAGTCTATGGATCGATCCTTCGCCGACAAAGCTGAGGATGATTGTTGAAATAAATGTTTTTGGTTGGGATTTCAATTTCAGGAGTATGCCCCAAAGAAGACGCCATTTCTGATGGAGACGTCTTCCTCGTTTCCTATCGCGTCTTCTTTTCTTATTTCGTGTCAAACATGTACATGCAAAAGGTATCACGGAGCACAACGCGGCGTGTCACACTTGTTGATAAGCCCGCCAAACTCAATTCGTCAGTACGTAGTAGTAGTAAGCAACAAAGAATCACCACAATTCCAAGCAATGTCCCTTGGTAATAAATAAGTGCGGCCTGTGAATCTGAGTAGTGGGGCTAGCGTATTTACTCCCCAGCCATGTTTATGATTATTGGTTTGACTCACTCTCGTCCTCTTCAAGACTTTAATTCTATGATGTATCTATATATATATATATATATTAGATCCAAATGCTAAGTGTAAAAGGTAATATATACTCGGTGCGATTTGCTCCAAAGCCGAGCTGGTCAATAAAGAGGTGAAACTTTTGACAAACGCATTGTATTCAATATCATATGGTGCATTTGCAGCATTGTGAGCTTCGATGGCACTCATATATTGTATGTTTGTGAGCTGCGTGTCCCATGAGTAAAGCACAAGAGGAGGAAGGCACCCTTGTGTGGAATGTGGACTCGCTCTTGCTGCCATCCAGCTGTACAGTGAATCCTCTTAATTCCATTCCAACCACCTTTACTGGTCAAAAACACTCGTTACTTTCTTTCCATGGTTTCCTTGTTTGACTTGCCTTCATCACTAAAATACAAATTGACTTGGTAAACAGTCCAATTCTGGGACCAGTGACTCTAAGCAGCAATGGCTTTAAGAATTGGAATTTTCTGTCACATTTGTGATAACCCCTTCATAAGGCCATGGAATATTCGGTTTGCATATGAATTCACAACCCACACCACATTTTGGAAATTAAAGTGCTGCAATAAACAAAAAAAATAAAAAAATAAAAAAGAATAAGTATTAACCAGAATATGAAGACCCATAACAAGATTTCCTTCTGCAAGATAACCCAAGGAACGATCATTCAGATAGAGTTGACGCAACTGTCCTGTTCTGCTTTGATCCGAGAATTATTCGGGTCCACTTCAATTGTAGTTGTTGGAACCTCCAACCAACTACATCACTAATGTTGGGAGAAAGTTAAAGTTTTCCTCCTTTGAAGAGAAGAAAAAAGACGTTACATTTTTTTCCTTTCCCTCAATAGTAATTCACTTCCAGAACTAGGATGATCAAAGTCAAGAGTAAAGTGTGATCACATTTTGTATATTCAAATTGGCGTGTACAATAGAGTGCATTGCTTATAAAATGAGTACCTAGTTTGAAAGCTTTTTCCAATGATAATAGCATACATGCTGACTATTGCTGAGGCTGCTAATACATAAAGCAATATGAACCGAAGAATTAACCGAGGATAATTTGTGAACACTTGAAAAGAAGACCTTTAGCCAATCAACACAGGAAACCATTGTGATAACAAAAATTGTCATAGCTGCTTCTTTTTCTTCTCCAAATAGGAGTAGTTCCTCTGGAAGTTCAATACTGCCCACACCAAATGCCACAAACCAATCTCTGGCCACAATGCTCTTGGACAAAACAAGAGAGTGTTGGTAGTTTGCCAAAGTTGAAAATTGCTCAGACGGGTCTCTCCTGAACTTCGGATCAGAATATCTGGATCAGGTGCCACGGCCATGTACATGTGCTTGTCAATGTCCACCAGTTTTATAGCACAATGTTCCTCCTGCTTTTCTTTACTCTTCAAACCATTCAATGCTTGAATCTCATCCCGCTTATCTTTCTTCAGATCATTGGATGCTTGGATCTCATCCCATTTATCTCGGCAAGATTCTTGGACTGCATGCACTATCTCATCAGATGAAGTATAGGCCACGCAGATCAATAGCACACTCTTGGTGTTGTTGGCCGTGGCAACCATTGCCTTTTCAGCTGCAGCCCTAACTGACTCATTCAAAAGTTTCAAGTTTCCTATAAAATACACCCTTACTCCATATTGATTCACAATACTCTCTTCCTTGAGCAACCCTTCAATCTTCTCCTGCATCAAATCCATGACAGATTGAACCTCTTCAGGCCGCCTTTTGAAATTATCAATGCTAAATGCATAAACTGTTGCATAATTCACACCCAATTCATAGCAGTAGTTCAGCATAGACATTAGTGTTGAAAACCCAGCTTTATGGCCAGCCCCTTCTTCAAGATTTTTCTTCTTAGCGTACCTTCGGTTTCCATCCATGATGAAGGAAATGTGGCCGGGGATGGGACCAATTGATAGAATACGAAATAAAAGTTTTCTTATAAAGTTCCCCAAGAACTGAAACAACTTGCTTATACTACCAGTTCCTTCTTCCCCCATTTCTAGACCCAGAGTGAACTTAAATCACTGCAGTTGAAGTAATCTGCACAACAGAGAATCCATTGATCAATTTTCTACTATCTTGTTTCGTAGAAACTATTCCAAAAAGGCAAAAAAAAAAAAAAAGCATAAATCATTGTAGTCGAGGAAACTACATGGCACTAATAGACATTGAAGAGTATGCCACCTCGATCAATTGATTTCTCATGTATCTAGTTCGATCGTAAAACCTCAAACATACAACAAACATAAACCGAAAACAAAAAACTAGATTACAAAATTTTGTGGGCCATCTAAAGTTCCACAACTTATGAGAAACCCACCTCACAAAATTAGATTACATTATCGTCTCAATTACCTAAATTTGCAAGGACGAAAATGGTCCTAACTACCGATAAAAATGCCCAATTTATAGAAAAAAATTACTGATTATTGCCATGCAGTTAAAAACATTCACAAGCCCTGTATACGGACAACAAAGGACATAGCAAAATCAAGAACTGACCATGAGCGTACACACATATTATATGTACATATACACTCTTGGAAGCAAATTAAGAAAGAAGGGTCAGAAACTGGGGATCTCACCTGTTAATATCAACCAAAGCCAAAGCTGATGATTGGTCCCACAAAACCCAATTCACAAAGAGGAAGAAGGGCACGTAAAGATCAAAGAAGGAATGTTTGGCCGATGGGTCCTTTGCATGGGTGATTTTTACCACCGCGAAGAGGTGGGCGGGAAAGAAATGTAAAAGGAAAATACTATTAGGCCTACAACGAAAGCAAATCACCGAAAACGGTCAGTAAAACGTTAGTCGTTAATGTGATTTGGGTCTCAAGAAATTGGATTTCTGACGCAGGGAAAGAGAAACAGAGTGACCGTCGGCGTGGGTAGACTTCTCTGTTTTATCTCAGATTCACTCTTCTTATTTGTACTTCGAAGGGTGCAAGTGGGTGTTTTGTCTCTGTGTTTGTGTCTGTTCTTTTTGTTCTTTTACATGCTTTTAGGGCGTAAGTTAAAACAGAAAATTGCTCTTTACCCATGTGGTTATGCCCGTTTTCACATTTGACCCCTCCATTTTTAAAAGTGACTTCTACTGATATAAGGCAATTTTTAAAAACGACTTTTACTGATACAAGGCAATAGGGGGATGGGAAAGGGGCTGGCGGGTTTCAACCCTTGCCCATTGTGTTTGAGCCTTTGAAACTATAATGTAAATGTTACTTCTATAAACAGAAGAATTTTAATGACTTGTTAGCGTTCTTTTGTTTAAAGTCTCAGTTTTCATATATATATATATGTGTGTGTGTGTGTATAAATTATACATGAAGAATTACAGTCTAAATCTAAAATTAAAACTTAATTGGGACATAATGTTGTGAAAGTTAACCATCAGATGGTGGTGGGGGTTTATGGGATGGTATGTGGTTGTTAGATGATAGGCGGTGATGGATCTGGTGGTGGATTTGACATTTGACATAGGCGAGTAACGAAATCAAGATTTCATCTTTGGGGGAAGGAGCCAAAACATTAAAGAATTTACACTGATTACGGAAGGAACCACCATATTAAAGGATTTTTGTCGAAGCAGGGATCCATCTTTGGGGGGCCAAAATATTACAAAGTCTATGTCCAATTTTAGAGAGGAGACCACCATATTAAGGGTGGTTTTTTTTTTTTTTTTGGGGTCAAAATAGGGGGTTGTGGCCCTTCACCATCTAATTGTAGTTACGACCTACAGTTAAGTATAAAAAGAGAAAGTACAGTAATGTGAAGGTACGTGTGATGATTGATGGCTATGGCCATGGTATGGTGATTTTTGATAGATAGAGAACAAAAGAGGGTGATCGATTTTAAGCGAAATGAAATGAGTGGTGGTGGTTTGGTAGCGACGAAAAGAGAGAATAGTAAGTGGTGTTCATGGGTTTTGATTGAAAAAGTGGAAGGAGGTGTGTTTGGAGAAAAAGTGAAAAATGAGCCAGTGTAGGGTGTACGTTAGGCGGGTTAGGTCACAAAAAAAAAAAAAAAATCTCATTGAGCCTAAAATAAAGTTCAAGTTCGTTTAATTAAAAAAATTACATTTTCAAGTTCGTACAAGCCCTCTTATTTAACTTAAATTTTTTTAATAAATAATTTTTTTCTCTAAAAATAATATTGAATAAAATAAAGTTTAATTACATATATATGTATATATATTAAAATATAAATATATATTACTTTATATATATTTATCGGGCCAAGCTTTAAAGATAATTATCAAGCCCGTCCATTAAACTAATTGGACCTAAAAAAAATTCTAAGCACTATAATTTTTGAGTGAGCCTGTAGGATTCTTGGACCCATTGTTACCCTGGTAGGTTGGTGGTGGGTTTCAGTAGAGATAGGAACTGGAATTTTTTGTTTTTTTTTTTTTGGTGGGGGAGGGCGGATTTGATAAAGATGCTGGTGAGAGTTGCAGTTGTGATTTATGACTTACGAGAGAATGTGAGTGTATGGGAAGTCAGGAAATAAGTGCATTTTAGAGTTACAAAGGTCATTTTAATGTTCCTTATTAATAGCATATCATTTTCAAACAAAATTTAAATTATAGGGTGTGAACTTCACTTACCTTGCGTTTGAGAGATACCATTACATTTACACTTTCACCATTAACCGCTTGAGGTATTAGGATCAACTTTAAAATGGAGGGGATGAAAATGAAAACAGGCCTAACTGAAGGGGCGGAGTATTTTTCCCCCAAATTTAAACAATCATTTACTCAAATAAATTTCCTTCACTAGCTTTTAGTGCAATCACTTGTCCATCAATTTTTGGTGTAACTCTGACATGAAAAAGAAATATTGGTGCAATTACTGATTATTTTATTTGGTCCAAATTGTGTATTAAAAAAAAAAAAAGAGTTTGGTATGTAAGCCTTAAAAGGGAAACTTTAAATAACAAAAGTACATATTTTTTAATGAAAAAAGTATATTTAGTCAAAGTTAAAAGTTTGAAATTAGATGAAAGCTTGAAATATGTGTCGAATGAAAGAAAAAACAAAAGCAAAAAAACAAAAGACAAAAATGAAATTAAACTATACAACCTTGGATTCTTCACTCCCTCCCTCTCTTTCTCTGCTAAAAAAGCACCATATAAAACGAATTCTACGTTTCAAATTTGATAATTTAAAATCTGCAGATCTGTAAATGAGTTTGTTCAAAAAATTTTGCAAGCAATGATCAAAACAGCTTCTGAATTTTCCAATGCTGAAAACTGAAAAACTAATTCTTCCAACAGGTATTGCAGAATTACTTATTGAAATCCAGTCAAAAAAGATTGCTAAAATTTCCAACTGTCTTCCACAAATGACATTACAAACATCATGGTTCCTAGTTTACAACAATCATCCAATGTACAAATGGCAACTGCCAGAACAAAATTTGTGAAGAAATCAAGAATTATGATTTGGCAAATAATTTAGGATTGAAAAAGTAAAAACGTACACAGCTTGCGTGAACATACACTTAGTTGATCCAATTTATCAGCTTATCCCGCTCCATGGTGCCTTGGGTGTAGTGGAGAACGATGATGAGTAGGTTGGTGCTCATGGCGATGAGCTTTAGAATGCGTAAAGCTGAATTTGGATTCTTTCGGTTTTATCTTCATAGCATCTATCCGTTCCAAGACCTCTACGACTTCTTTCATGGAGGGCCGGTTTCTAGGCTCTGGTTCCAGGCAATTTAGAGTAAGTTGAGCAGCCTGTAATGCTGCCTTGGAAGAATATTGTCCTTCTATCCTCACATCCATAATTGCTTTCAGCTTCCTTTTGGTGGAAAGAAGGGGCTTTGCCCAATCAACCAGATTATGCTGCCCACTGGGCCGCTTGGTGTCAAGTGCCCGTAAACCTGTCAGCATCTCCAGAAGCACAACGCCAAAACCATATACATCGCTCTTCACATATAAATGACCTGTTGAAAATGGTACAAAAACATTTGAACTAATTCATTTTACCACAAGGGCTGGGGGTTTCTCATCTTTCTTCTTATTTTTTTCATCTGTCCATTTTTGGTTTTGTCTTTTTTAAGTTTTTCATCTATCAACCAAATAAAACATATAAGCAGGAAACTTTGCCTCTTATGCTCTTGTTCGCAGAAAATCTCTTTCGGGAATCATTATTATTGTTCAGTACTCAAAACTTTGTAATAGCAAGAATTCATGTTTATTTGTTGAAGTATTTCCAATCACATACAATGTAGACTTATATGACCAAAAAAATACCTGTTGCAATGTATTCTGGAGCAGCATAACCATATGTGCCGATAATTCTGGTTGTCACGTGCGAGTCCCCACCTGAGGGCCCCAGTTTTGCTAGGCCAAAATCTGAGATTTTTGCATTGTAGTCCTGTAAAATTTCAAAAAGCAAAAGACAAAAGCTTTTAGAATCATTACTTTTCAGGTACACATTTTTTTTCCTCTTGGGCTACGTTTGTTTCAATGGAAAATGAAAAGGACTTGTTATATCGATAGTGATAAGAGGAAATATGTATCTACATACTGTGATGTTGGTAGACTACATATGTTGCCGAATTATCTGAAAAGAAGAAATGACAATCCCTATGTCCTAAAAAGTGCTCAAGTCACTTTCCTTGATTTAAAACAGTAGTATTCATTAAGAAAATGCTCAACTCAACCTATCGCTACAGTCCAAGTACTCAATATTTTTCTTGTTTGCCCCTGGCAATCTAACAGATAAACAGAGAATAATTATCCATCTATTGCTCAAAAACACAAGAGGGGAAAGGGGAGGAAAGAAGATAAAGAAGCAAAATTAACTTGGGAATCATAGCGCCTTGTCAGATCATAACTTAGCTTTAATTAATAGAGGCATGAAGTTGTAAAATCTCACCCCATCAAGCAGTATATTAGAGGCTTTGAAGTCCCTGTAAATGACTTTCTTCTCCGAAGTGTGCAAGAAAGCAAGGCCTCGTGCTGCACCGATGGCTATTTTGAGCCGCACGTCCCAAGAAAGTGGTTCAATGGCAGAACCTGCACAACCAAAAAAATCGAGCAGTCAATGCACTATAAAAGTGGGCCAGCAAGTTTTTCTTTTTTTTTCTTATGCTTTGCTCTTCCTCAAAGCTCTTACGTCTGAAAAGATGGTTTTCTAAGCTTCCCTTCTGCATAAATTCGTACACAAGTAACAGCTCTTGATCCTCCCAACAGTACCCCAACAGCTTAACCAAGTTAGGATGTGAGAGTCTTCCCAAAAAATTCACTTCTGCCTGCATTTTCAAATGAAGAAATGGATAGACCATTAGTTGACTGAAAAGAATCTCATCATACAAATGGATCATCAAAGGAAATTTCTGAAACAGATAGCCATTTTTTAGATGAGTTTGCCTCAATTACAAACGGCAACTACACCGTGATTACTTGGAAGCTTTATTCTAAGTTGTTTATATTACAATCAAAATAAATATTTCATGAGTCTATCAATATATCTGTGACCCATAGGGGTGCACCAGCATAAATCATTCTGACTTTGAGCAGGGTCAACAACTAAACTAAACACATTATATTTCCATAATGCTGCCTTGATCAGTACATATATTTGACAAAAAACCTCAAATAAGTAATCCAGGCATGGCCCAAAAAATATGAAATGAATAAAATATTAATCCAACTAATAAAACACAAACAATAATCATATGTCATCAATTAATAAACTCCCGTGTTAGAAAGAATGTAACATAAATTCCAGTCAACTATCATTATCGGAGCAGCACTAGGATTTTTAGTGTTCAGGAGTTGCCAAGATTTGGATAGGTATATTTTTGGGTTTTTTCCAGTTTGCCCCTATGAGCTATATATGAAGCCCACCAGAAATTTGGTCCAAGATGATCTTACATGGGAAGCTTCCCCGTTTGAACTTGCAATTGTGGAAACCAAGCAATCAGATCATATAAATGGGTGACTGCAAGTCTATCCATAGATACCCTTTATCTTTTAGAACACTAATACAGTGAAATATATTATATATATGCTACAGTTCCCTTAAAAGTCATATGTGCATTTCTTAAAGCAATAAATCTCATTAGATCCCTTACCAAAAGGACCTCATTAAATCACATCCACTGCAAAATTTACAAAAAATAAGAGGCCCTCAAATCACAATCAAAGACCCTTAGGCACGAATTACCGCAAGCTTACAGGTTTTGTAACAAGTCTTACCTGTTAAAAGAAAGAAAGGCCTTGGTTTACATTCTTGTCCCATGGAAATGTAACCAGAAAATCTTCAATTTGTCTTGTTTTCTCTTCCTTTTTCATTTATTTTAGTTATACATACATATATATGTATTTGGCTGTGGAGAGAGGGGGGGTAGCAGTACTTGACTACATAGGTAGAATATTGTCACCTATCAATTGAAATGAAATTGTGGAACTGGAGGCCAAAAATGACATTGTCAAAACCTTGTAGAAGGTTTGTAATTTGTAATTTCTACACATTATAAGCAAATTGTGTAAAAGATCTACAAGCAAAGCCAGCAAGATGAAGAATAAAGCAGAGTAAATAACGGTTGAATAAATGTAACCCTCCACTGACAAAAATTAAAAGCAAACTAAAAATGACATGTTATCCTTCCAACAAGAAATTCAATCAAGTATAGATCTCAAATTGCTTTCCGAATATAGAGACATTTACCTAAGCAAGTTTCCCTATCGTTAAGAAGTATTCCATATCACCACTTTAATGACAACAACAATGATGAGCTACACAGACGCACTCAGCCACACACAATGATCTCTCTTGCATTTTGAGCTTGAGGTATACAAACTCTCCCATAATGTCATAAATTGCACTACCTCCAGTCTAGTCAATTGTAGCAAACAGGCATATCAACCACTAGAAGAACCAAGTTACTAACTGTGGTTCTAGAAAGTTCGTTACCCTTTTGAGACTTGGATAACAATATTCGAGCTTCAGAAACTCCTCATCATAAATTCCCTTCACAAAACCCCAGTATTAACTGAGAAAAAAATGAAATCTAACATAATAGAACTGTGACGCCACATCATCAGGTATATAAATTTTCAAAAACCACAACTAGGTCAAAAGTAGCATTTCCTTCATAAATATCTAAATCTTTTATAGGACAGGAAAAAAACATCATCTGAATTATTCTCCCCACAATGTCATTTCGCTACCGTTTCTCCATTCACTAGTGCATGATGACATAGAAGCATAAAACAAGTAATACCAGGCAGACCAAGAGTTGCAGCCAACAAATCTTCTAATCAATGGTAGGGACTAGGACCATCAACCCTTTTCTAACGACATCGTACTTTGGATACTAGAAAAAGCATTTTTCTTGCTTTCCTTATTAGTCTTATTAGTTCTGTTGTCATAATTGTTAACATTATAGCTGCTGCTGCTGCTGATGTTGTTGTTAATCAAGAATAAAATGCTATATAAATTGTTGTGTAGCTGAGACAATACTGAGAATTGAATTACCTGCCATTCTTGATAGCCCTGCGTACTTTCAGGATTGAGTTTCTTGATGGCTACAATCATTCCGGTGCCGAACTTCGAAGGCGCAAGCGTCTGCTCATCCACCCATCCCTTAAACACCGTCCCAAAACCACCAATGCCCAAAACCGTATCCGACTTGAAATTTTTTGTCGCGCTCTTCAAATCCGCAAAACTATAAACCTTCAAGTTCGGCCTCGGCAGTATTTTTCCGTTCAAAGATGATGTATCATCGTTGTTCTCCGAAAACCGGCTTCGGTCGACACTGCTGCTCGTCAACGAAAATCCACCGCCGTTCTTGTAACTATTAGATGTCCCTGAAAAAAATATGCATAAACAATTACAATTAACTATGGATTCATAACTGAATTAAGCAAAAAACAACAATATTGGTTCTGGGTTTCAGCCGAATTAAGAAAAAAATCGAGATTTAGCATTTAATTTGTGATGTTTATACCAAAATTAAAACAGATGGGCATTTCAAAAAAAAATCCTAAAATAGAGAGAACCCATGTGGTGATTTCAGAAGAGAAGGAAAAATACAAGATTAACTCAAACAAAAGGCAAGAAATATGAAAATCAGAAATCCCAGAACAAGTAAATATGTACTGAAAGATTTTGTCAGCGAGTTGCACCTGGGCTGGAAGGTCCAGTGGTATTGGTGGCGGTGCTGGGGTCAGTGTTACTGGGTTTAGGATCAGCAGACTCAGATCCGAAGCAATTGCCCATATATTGACCTCTGTGTTTCCCTTCTTCAAGCTATTTTGGCAACATCAACATGGTTTGGGTCCAAGCCTATCTTAGACAGCTTCAGATGGCAGAAGAGAGAGAGAGAGTTATGGACGAAAATGGTCTATCTTTCTTGGAGTTTCTTCTTGTTGGACCCTTTGTTGTTTGGATTTAACAGTTACTGCCTTCCCTGAAATGTCTTTGTTGTTGCGGCTTCTTCATTGGGTTTCGTGGATGTTGTGTTTGTCTCCGTCCACCAGGCATTTTATAGGCAAGAATTTTAAACTTTTTTTTTTCCGTCGACGTAGCCGCTATATGTTGCAGTTTTGCTTTGCATTTTCATTTTCATTGACGGAGCTTTCCATGCTAGTCAACCCGACCTTCGTTCGCGGGAATTTCCTTCAGTTAAATCACCGGCCATTTCTTGGGCCGGCTGGAACTAGGATCAAAATTAATCGGCCGGGCCAATACTAAATTTTTTTTATCGGTCCTAATATCAAATTGAAATCGGTTTAAAATAAAAACCAGACTCCCAAGTACATCCATTTAACCTAAAAAAAACAAATAAATATTTTTTTCTTTAGAGGAATATTAAATAATATAAAATCTAAATACATGAAAATATAAAAATATGAAAGTATGAAATTCAAACACAATTATCAAGTCCACTCATTAATCTAATTGGGTCTAAAAATTCCAAATCATATCGGGTCAAGCGGGCTATTGAGACCGCGAACGCCCCTAGGTTGATCTGATAGCCCCATGTATATTATTGCCCCAATAACCAGAGAATTTATTCAGTGCTCTTAGAGCACCAAGTGAGTTTGTTTTTCTTCTCATAAAAATCAGTGAGTCCTCTTGCTAGTGAAGCCAAACACCCTAGAGTGCTACCTAGTCACAAGATTTACGAGTTTTTGTGAGAAAATGAGTAAGGGCACCTGGTGCTTTAATAGTATGAAATGTTTTTGATAAATTGGAGGGTCAAGAAGGAGAGAGTGAGAATCGAATTCTTGACCTCAATCATTTTCATTAATCAAGAAAACGAAGATTAGTAAATGGGAATAATACAACTATATCATATAGAAAAAATTATATTTGGTAACTATATTTGAAATTTTCTAGTTGTTTTTGATTTTATAGCAATCGCTTATTATCACCAATTCTCAATCACTTGGATTAATTATTTTACGGAATTTTTAAAATATTTTTTATTTACTGTTTTTCGTATAAAAAAAAAGGGTCAAAAGACTAAACTAAAGACTAATAAAAAAAGTAATAAATAAATAAACAAAACTAACTGAGAGCCTATAAAAAGATTTAAAAATTAAATTTTGAATTAAAAAAACTAGTTAAAAAGGCGGATAAAAAGTTCTAAATGTTATAGCGGTAAGAAGGTTACTTGAAAAACTTAAAAGAAATCTTGACTCGGCATGATACAACATGTTTATTACAGTGATTGTTAATTTGTTCCTAGCAATTTTACTCTTGCAATAAACTAAACCTTCTCTTGAAATACAGAGATGATGTGTATTTTTTTATTAAAAAAATACTGAATAAGTGTTGATAGTAACTTTTTCAATAGAAGAAGTTGCTGGGAAGTCAAATGGAAAAACAGAAGGTTTGGTAGAAGATTGACCCCATGCCAAAAAAGCCAATTTCATGGAAGTTAATAGTCAAAAAAGTTGATGTGTAAAGCTGATTGATGCATAATATATCTATACATATATATCTTGCCATGAATAATGATACTTAATAATGATACTTTCTCAAATTTCATATTTTTCTTCTAATATGCAATCCATGAAGTGATCAATAGTTTAACGTTCAAGATCTGAAGTGCCTCGAAACCTCCCCATACAAAAAGAAAACAAAGACTTGAGGTGGCCAATGATAGAGAGCCATCATGCAACTCAACTCCACTAAATTCAAACTTACCATTTTTCTAACTTTTTGGGGTGAGTTTTTTATTTGCCAAAATAACATTAAAGATATTTCCGATCTAACACTATTAAATAATTAATTCTCAATTTAGTACTTTGCTTCTGACAACGGCTCTTATTTTAGGAAAATGGCTTGAATTATGGATTTCTTTTATATTTTATAATTTTTTTTTGAGAAAAAATTCCTCTATTGTAGAGGTTTACCCGGTTGATCTCCGGCCTTTCTTCATTTTTGGAATTTATATGGGGAATTGATAGGCTGTGGTACTTATTATCCACACATACAGTACTTACCAAGAAGGTTATTCAAAATCAGCTTCGAAAGATTCGGATACAAACAATGAGAACATCCTCGCGCAAGCAGATAGATAAAAATCAATTTCCTCATTATAAGGGGGACAATAGTGGTTTTAAGTTTAAGCATAGGAAATATAATTCAACCTTTTAGTTTATGCAGAATTTGAATACCTTACATAAGGTTTTTACTTTGGAAGTCTATCGAAGACTGCTTCTTATTAGTTTCTAGAATGAGGGTTTAGCTAAAATGGCTAAGATTTGTAAAGAAGAACTTTTCAAATACGTTTCCATGAATGGTTGAGAGAGAAGACTAAGAGAAACAAAGAAGAAATAGCCTAATTGAGTCATTAGGTTATTTGTTTTTTGTTTTTCTTTTTTTAAATAATAAAAAAAATGTCCTTAATTCAAGCACTTTGCCTAAAATAAAAGCTGATGTGGCACAAAAGTATTAAAATTGGTATTAATTTTTCAATAGTGTTGATTGGAAATACTTTTTAAAAATAGCGCTACTTTGGTTAAAAATTCGGTCAGGTTTCATTATTTCAAGAGTAGTTTTTAACAAGGGTTTGACTGAGTTAAGCGGTGTTTCATGTTTTCTTCATTTAGTTACAAAGGATTTATTGTCGATACAAAGTTTTTAGAATGATAACATTTTTCATATATTACAAGTTCTTTATTTGTTTTCCTCTTTAAAAAGCAATGATTGTACTCTAAAAAGTATAAATTAGAATCCCTAATTATAAGCTATTGCTAGTAATTATTTATATATTAATTAGTATTATTTTAATAAAATATTAGTTTTTTTTTATATTTTTGTGTCTTGTGCATATTTAAAGGTAAAATCAAGCAAAATAAAACTAATGTGCACGTAGACATCTATCCGTGTATTAATTTGATGTAGTATATACATGTATAGGATCTTAGATTGTATATTATATATATATATATATATATATATATGTATATGTATTATACATTTGTATGGGGTGATTGAATCAATTATGAGGTCCAAATAAGCTAAACGATCGGCAATTGGTAAATTTATATTGATCATTTTCAAGTAAGTTAAATGATTGAATCAATTGAATCAAAGTATATTTTATTTTATTATGTTTGACAAGTATTTTTGGTCTCCATCTCAAAATCTTAAAAAGATTTTATTTTATTTTTTTTGGTTACCTTTGTCATCCAATTTTAACTACTATATCTGTTCTCTGTAGTTCAACCCCGGTCTTATCGGATTATTTTTATTATGTACTACTTCGTCACACTTACTCGTTAAGTAGATCAAGCAAGCAAGCCTTCAATGCTCTCTCTCTCTCTCTCTCTCTCTCTCTCTCTCTCTCTCTCTCTCTCTCTATTATTTAGCAATACTCGTACTTAAAACTAGTAATTAAACAAATTCTAATTTTACAAAATAAGAGAATTATTACCCTAGAAATTTTCTGGGAATTTGGGTGCGCTTGTCTTCCACCCAAACGAGCCGTATAATTTTTTTATCACCCCTTCAAAAGTTATGCACAATCTAGGGCGCAAGTGAAAATAAAATTAAAAATTCTTCATTAGATGTGAGTATATATATACATCTACAGCTAAAGAACCATACAAGCAACAAAAAAAAAAAAAAAAAAAGCTAAAACGTGATTAACCAGTAAAAAAGGGGTAGCATGCATGCATGCATGGTCCTCCCACGGCGATTGCTGGGAACCTTTGTCCGTGTAAACAAAATTACTCCGTTTCCATGATTCATTGAGTTGTATGATTTGTATCCTCTGCTGGTCAAATATCATAACCCAAATGGAAGAATTGCTGAAAAATCTTGGAAATTAACAAGTAGGATCCAGGAGTTGCCAAATCAAACTTCAAGTCTGTTTCTGTGGGACCTACTACAATATAAGTATATCCCAATCTTCCAAATAAACACAAATGTGTGTGTAGAAGTTTTGCAGCTTGCTTTGTCCTTTTTTATCCAAATCAAATTTTTCAATCCCATTGACTTCAACCCCTCAATCAAGGTCGGCCACTACATTTAACCCTTTGGAAGGGGGAGACAGAATAAAAAGGTCAACCCAAAAGGCTGGCAGAGAATGGAATCCAGCAGGCAAGATGGTATGACATTTTCGCGTGAGAGAGTTGAAAGGTCAACAATGGGACTGAAGTGAAACTGCCGAGTAATTTAAAGAGTCTATCATCCAAATTACACGCCGGGTCTCCTAAATTTTTCTCAAACAAGAAGATGAAATGGCCTTAGTTTCAGATTTGTAGCACCCTAAAATTACAAAACGCTGAGTTTGGTCACTGAATGCCTGTTAGCCAATAGTGAAGTTGTAAGATCATATAATTAGCTAAATTTCATAACTTGTGTTCCTTTTTGTAATTTGAAATGTTGGGGAGTCTATCACAAGTATTTAAGATGTTTTTTATATCTATTAATTCGAGCTTGTGTTAAGAGAGTTTTAGATAATACGTAAGGTGGTTAAAATTAGACTTCGATGGACGTTGGTAGATCTCGATAGAAGAAACAGAGTAAAGTCTCTATTGGGTGTTATGTTAGGACTTCGATAGACTTCAATAGACTTCAGGAAAATAAACAGATTGGGTGTATACTCTATTAAAAACTTTGATAGACTTCAATAGACTTCTTTAGAAGAAAGATAGAAATCCCTATCTGGCAATTTAGATCTTGCTTGACTTCAATAGACCTCGTTGCCGCGAGGTGTGCAAGATTTAAACCTAAAGAAGCACACCGCTTGCCTCTTTGACCTACCTATATATTTGGGCACGCCTTTCAAAGTCAATGTTTGTGAACCGCTATTCAAAATACAAAAAAGAGAAGTTCTCTAAACATCTTTGATGCTTACAATTAGTTCTTAGCAACAAATCGTCTTCATCATCATTGAAGAAGATTGAAGTCTTAAAAGCGTTCGAGACGCGAAATCCGTACTAAGGGAATTTGTACGATGATCAAGCACGATAACAATGAATCATGGAGTCAAGCAAGTTTGAGGCAACCAAGAGAATCGAGGAGTCGATTAGGGATTTGGTCTAAGTGTCTGATCCATTGGATTGGAGTTTAGCTCTTAGAGGATTCTAGAGGTGTTGTGGAGCTCGACACTCAATCAAGTATTGAAGAATCATATAGAGGGATAGATATGTGACTGTGAAATTCGATCAATACAAAAAGAGCACACCCGCAAGTGCATGGATTAAGAGTATCTATGATTGGGTTGTAAGTTGACTTTTTTATATTATTTCTTGATAGTGTTTGGTTGGCTGGATTAGGTCCCGTAATTTTTTTATCCAAGTTGGGTTTTTCACGCTAAAATATCATGTGTTTTATCTTGCGTGTGATTGCTTGCATATTTACTTTTGACATACGATTATTGCATACACTAGGTTAAAGGATTAGGATTAAAATTGATTAGTTAAATTGTGACCAATCCAAACAACCCTCCAAAAGGTAATTTGATAAATCCATATACGGAATCATGATTTATATTTTTTCAATTGGTATCAGACCAGGACACTCAAAAACTAATTTTTAAAATTTTGTTTTTCAAGAATGAGATCTTGAATTTCTAAATATATGGATTTACCAAAATAGGATGTCCTCATTTGTTAGATTGTTCTAACTATTTTAATTGGAAAGCACATATGAGAGCTTTCAAATCTATTGATAAATGTGTTTAGATATCTATTGAGAATGGTTGGTATCCCCCTATGACAATTGTAGATAGTGAGATTATTCCTAAACCTCAAGAGCAATGGAATGACAATGATTTAGAAAAGTATGTTTGGAATAGTAAGACTACAAATATCATCTTTAACAGTGCCTGTCATGCCCCATAACCCGGCTTATACAGATTTGGAGTACATAAGCGGCCAGTAGCAAGGCTACCCAAGGCCGCATTACATAAACTGATTGATCACCTGTGCATAATCATTTAGAATGATGCATAATTATGAAAAATAGAACTTTTGATAATTTGAAAACATAATCCGTGTCATACATGGTAGAGTTGTGCCTAATCCAAAACATAATATACATAAGGATTAAATCAAGGTCCACCAAAGTTATAGCATTATATCATTACAAAATATTGGGTCCAGCACTCAATCATTATACAAAACATAGGTCCGTGGGCCATAGCTCAAAATCAACATATAGCCTCGCTCTAGGGCATCCCGAATTGGCTATCTGAAAATCATTTGAGAATATGTAAGCTAATGCTTAGTAAATAATAATGATGCATGAGTGAGAAAATATCATGTGCTAGCAATTATATCCGACGTACAAGGATAGATAATCATTTATGCATAAGGAACAAGCTTTTGAACGTTTAAAGCGTAGGCTTGGAACTCATAAGTAACGTAAACATCATTTGAAACGTTTCAACATTTCAAAACATAGTATCATAAGGAAAGATACAACATAACATGATTCTTGATATAACATTTCATAACTTATCGTAAAACATGTAAACATATTATCATAGTTCTCGGTTCAAAACATAAGTGTGCTATAACCCAATTAATATTTCTATTCAATGGATATGATAGTAGCTGAACATTTATGCATATATATATATATATATATCATGTACCTAGAAACGTATAAGTATAAGCTTAGAAACGCATGGCTATGCTACCGTATCAACATATCTCGTTATTTCTAAAACATAATGTTGAGAAAGTGAGAGACGTGTCGTAGCGTGACCTTGTAGACTATGACACGGCATAAAAGGATATCCTAGTTCGTCGCATAACTTTAGACACATATATGTCATTATTCTCGGACTCATATAAAGTATAGATACGAAAACATAGATAGCATAAACATCATATTGAAATATTATATCATTTGAACATAGTATCATAGGCGTGAGGTGTAAATTGAAACATGATCATGTATGGCGTAGTATGGCTTATCATAAGCATACCATGGCATGGTACCATAGGACATATCATAATATCGTAAAAGAAGAGGTATATCGTGACCTTATTACTTGTGAAAACATATGCAACTCGTTGCGAATTATTTGAATAAATCATATTTTTTCATTCTAGAACATAAGTAGGTGTCATGTCTTTACGTCAGAGTTAGGCTCCGCATCAGTACCATAAAAATCACCACATTAGTAACTATAAAGGTCACCATAGGGCTCTTTAGGCCAAATCAGAGCTAGGCTCCACATCAGTAACCATAAAGGTCACCACATCAGTAACCATAAAGGTCACCATAGGGCTCTTTAGGCCAACATCAGAGTTAGGCTCCGCATCAGTAACCATAAAGGTCACCATAGGGCTCTTTAGGCCAATATCAGAGTTAAGGTCCGCATCAGTAACTATAAAGGTCATCATAGGGCTCTTTAGGCTAACATCAGAGATAGGCTCCGCATCAGTAACTATAAAGGTCACACATAGGGCTCTATAGGCCAACATATCCCTTACTTCACCCCACTTAAGAGGTCTTTCTGGTATTGGGCATCATAGTAACCACAAGGGTCACACATAAGGCTCTTTAGGCCAACATAGTAACCATGAAAGTCATGCATAGGCTATTTAGGCCAACATAGTAACCATGAAGGTTACGCATACGCTCTTTCGGCCAATCATGAGAGCTAGGCTCAGTCATTAAGAGTTACGCTCAGTTATTAGCAACATAGAGTGCTTTAAGCCAGTTATGAGAGCATGACTCAATCGTGAGACAAGGTTCAATCATTAAGAGTTACGCTCAGTCATTAGCAACATAGAGTGCTTTGAGCAAGTCATGAGAACATGACTCAATCGTGAGACAAGGCTTAGTCATTAAGAGCTATGCTCAGTCATTAGCACGTAGAGTGCTTTAGGCCAATCGTAAGAGCTAGACTCAGTTACAGTAACCGTAAAGGTCACACATAGGCTTTTTAAGTCAATCATAAGAGCTATGCTCAGTTATAGTAACCATAAGGTCACATTTAGACTTTTAAGCCAAGGGACGTCTTCCAACATGGCGATAGATTATTTCGTGTTCCCTACCATAGGACCATCATTGCTAGTTTAAGGTCTTGTCATGAAAGACCTTATATGACGATGGTTTATTTCACATCCCCCATCCTAAGACTATCGGGCTAGATTAACGTCTTACCACGAAAAGACCTTGAGTTAGAGTTGTACATTAGGAATCTTACATCTACTTTATGTGAACGTTCTAGTCCGTAGGTTGTAGTTTATATCATGGTAAGGTTCATACAAAATTCAAAACATGACATTTATACTTGAACGTAATCATTGAGACATTGAAAACATATGTAAAACATTGTATGATATGGTTTCAACTTAAAACAGTTGGAAAATAGTAAAATTTACTCATGGCATATCGTTACTCACCTCTATCTAACTGAGCGGGCGTTAAGCAAGGTGCTCCTACACATAATTCACATAGAAACATGGAACATTAATACACGATGCTAAGACAAGGCAATAACGTATAAACCAAGGCTAAGCATATAAATCCCTCGACCCCGACTCACTAACTCCTCACTCTCACCATGAAAGAGCGAGACTAACTCTGGGGCAAGGCCCCAACGTAAAACGAGAACATAAGGTTGGGGGTGAAGTATGAAACCCGGAACATCGACCTTCTCATTGCGTCCCAACCATCTCTCAAAGATGATTTCACACTTAAGGCTAGTTCCATTTGAAAATAGGCTTAAAGGCCTTTATTTTGATAGGTCATGGGCCAAAAACACATTTCGGGTGAAGAAGTTATGCCTCACGGAAGGTGGACTAGAATTTTGGAAAACCATATTGTTGGCATAGATTTTGGGTCAACTTTAAACTTTTATAACTCTCAATCTATAAAGAATTAGAAAACAAACTTTATATGGCTAAAAATTTTTATGAGTCTACTTTCTAATGCTTCAAACGGTGCATCAATCCGAGTTTTGTAGAGAAAGTTATGCCCATTTTACTAAATAATGCCGAAACTGGCAAATGGTTCGAATGCCCAACCGAGCTGTTCGAACGCCAGGCCAAAATAACCTAGCCGTTCGAACGCCCAAAATGGCCATTCGAACCCCAGGCAAAAATGGAAAAACACCCTCTCGGGTCGTTCGAACGTCGGGAAGGGCCGTTCGAACGTTAGGCCAAATGAAAAACTCTGCTCTTGGGCCTTTCGAACGGCCCTGTCGGGCGTTCGAACACCCCCTTCTTCGCAGCAATGATTTTCAACTCAGAACTCTCCCAAAACCTCTCCAAACACAACCAAACCTTCCCAACACTCTTAAAGCTCAAAGATTAGCCCACAAGGATGACAATAACTCAAAATTGGGGAGAAAGAACAATCAAAACAAAAGGATCTAAAGAAATAATTCAAAATCCTAACATTTCACGTATTTGGGGATTTTTAGCCCACCACTCTCAATCTTCAATAAATAAGCTTCAAGCTCTCTAAATCAAGTAATTAAGACCCAAGGAGTCCTCTAAATTCAACAACAACACCCCTAGATACGTATATGCAAAAACTTAACACATACCACCAAGATAGATACACATACATATACAATTTTAAAGAGAGAATGGAACCTTACCTTCTTCAAGCTTGTCCAAGTCTTCCAATGGCCTCTCTTGATTTGAGTTGAAACTCTCCAAGCTTCCCTTCTCCTTCTTTCTCCTCTTCTTCTCCTCTTTCCCTCTCTCTACCCGTTGGGTGTATGTGTGTATATGAATGTGTGTGTTTTGTGTATATAAGATGATACACATGGGAAATAATTCCATGTACCTCACCCTATAGGCTTAAGTTACAACTTGACTTTTAATTGGTCAACTTGACTCAAATACACATTAGAATGATATAAAATTTAAAGAAATATACAAATAGGAAAATTAATGGGTTCAGGGTACTACAGTGTCACACATGATGATTTAAGTCATATATCTATGTGTGAGACTACTAAAAAAGCATGGGATATTCTTAAAGTTGTTCATGAAAAATCTTTTAATATCATAACATGTACTGCATCTGCATTTGAGACTGTAGAAACATCAAATATTGAATCTCATGAAAAGCCTAAATATTTTGCTGTATTCAATCCATCCCTTCATGGAAATTAGATACATCTTCATATGCATCTAAGCCTAATAGTGTTGATGACCCATGTTGGTCTCAAAAGTTGTGTCAAAGTAACTCAAATAGTGATGGTGACCATGAGAGTGGTGGGGAAGAGGACATTTATCATACCTATGACAAATTGTATAAAATGTGTCTCAAATTGACCCAAAAAAATAAGTCAATTGAAAAGGAAAGAGACACTTTTAACCAAGAGACTAATGAATTTACTACTTTTATTGAAAAATTAAAGTCTGATAAGTCCACTTTATTTGAAAAGGTCACTATACTATAAAAAGAATTGCATGAATGTGTTGAGACCAATAAAAACCTTAAGGGGAAGGTATCTACACTTGAGTCTGGTTTGTCAAAATATAATGATACTTTCAAGAAAATGAATGCAGGTTCCAAAAAAATTAATGAAATTTGGAACGCTAAAAAAAGCTCTTTTGACATAACTAGAATTAGATACACAGAGAAAACTTCTTCATCTTCTCAACCGGCAAATAATTCTAATTTTTTAAAGGCTTAAGGTAAGTCTCCTATGCATTTTGAGACTAAGCATGTCAAAGTTATACCCTCATACCACCATTGTGAAAATAAATAGCACATTAGGCCTCATTGTCCTAAGTTTAAGGTCAAGACTGTGACTTCTAAGAAGAACATCACAACACATGCATGTGTTGTGCCAAATGCTAAGACCAAGTCTTCTAGGTTTGTTCTTACTTGTCATCATTGTGGTGTTAAAGGTCATATCCGGCCTTATTGCCATAGTTTGAAGACTAAGCATGTGTCTTCTAAAGTCATCACCTCTCATGTGAAGCCCAAACATCCTAAGATTGTTAAGTCTTCTAAGTTTAACGATGTTTGTCATCACTGTGGTATGTTTGGCCACATTAGACCTTATTGCAGCAAATTGAATAAGGTTCCTAGATCTTCTACTCATCATCAACCTAGAATCCTTATGAGAGGTTAGAAAATCATATTAGAGTCATTATTGATCATGTGAATAGATTTGTGTCAAAGCCAAGGCAAGTTCCAAAAAATAATGGCAAACGAAGGAACAACAATGCTATGGCAAGACTTAGGACTACACAAACACGTCATGAGTTCATTGACAAATTGAAGATAACTATTATGTGGGAGAGAAAATCTAATTTGGAATCTTTGAAAACCCTTTAAGAAAGTTGTAAGGGCAAACCTTGTTGAGTAAAGGCTGTTTGTGACATAGCTTAGAATATTTTTGCTTTTTGCTTATCTTTTGAAACTAGTGCTATGATATATTTTCTATTTTTTTTTTTTGGCTTTTGTTTGATTTATTGAAATATAAAAAAAATTAGAAATTTTTTAAAAATATAAAAAGATTTTTTTGTTGTTCATGCTCAATCATTAGCTTAAAACATTCTTCATCAGTTGATTGATGTAATAGCATATTTAAGATTGAATCCTATGTTTTTCACTGCTTACAATCAAATGAGTCAATAGTTTTGGTGATCTTTATCATACTTGTGATTCATGTTCATTTGATGCCTACTTCATGAGATCCCTTAGAATGTGAAATATGCCTTTTATGATCTTTCTAAAACAACTATCATTGATGAAACTCCTTGAAGCTTCTCATAACTAGATTGACCATGTTCAAATGATTTCCTCTTTTGTTAGTCTTATATCCTTAATGGAAAGAGCTATCAATGAGTGTGAAAGCAACTACCATTGTTATGTGACAAGAGGATAAGACTACGTACTCATGTTTGCGAAAGTCACCATCTCTTTATGCTTCAATATTACCATCTCTTCATTGCAATTGTTAATGGGGAGTACTTGAATTAAGAGTATGTGATGAAATGGGTTTGACTTTTAGGTTATGAGGTTCTTCTTGTGTTTCTTCATGATGTGCGATTCTAAATCACGCATAGGGTTTATATTCTCGTTGATCTCAATGATGTTCATGTATTTTTCATACATTGTCATGGATATGCTTTTAATTATTTTATAACCATTTGTTATCATTTTTATGTAGTTCTAAGCATGTTTGATGTTGATTTTTTCACACAAATGTTATCATAAGACTCATGGGGTATATTTTGTGTTTTGATGATAGACATTATTTCCAAGACTCTTGCTTTGAAAATTTTTTTAGTATTTTTGTTGTTTTAAGCTTCTCTCTCGAGGTCGCGACATCTCACAAGACACCTCATTAGACCTCGTGGCTGCGAAAGTCAAATCTAGGAACTCTTTTTAAAAACCAGCCTTTTTTATTTCTTATTTTCTCTTGCAAACTCTGTCTTCTCTAGCGAGCGCCGCTACTGAGTTCATTGACTCAACCAATACTTTTATAGGTAATTTTCATCACTAGATGTCTTTTAGTTGTTTTGGAGTGGTTTTTGTCTCTCTCTCTCTCTTTCTCTCTGGGTTTCCTGCTAGCCTGGATGTATTGGTTCTTCTTATACAGCCAGTTAAGACTTTTTGGTTTTGTGTTGTTTCATGTTTTCTGCTCATGTTTTATATACATATCATCTCTTGCTCCTGTGCTTGATTTGTTAATTTGTTCCAAAAGTGGGAGAGATTTAATGATACTAATGCTGCTATGCTGCCTTATACTTTGCACTTAATGGTGTTTTTGTCTTGTGTTTAGTTGATTTTGTGCAGATACAAAAGTTTGGAATGCTTGGTGTTTGATAGACAACATCCTTATGCTTGTGAATTGGGTTTTATTGTAAAGCCATGAACTTATTTGTAATTCACATTTTAGCATAGGGTTTTGGTCATAAAATTGCCAAAGGGGGAGATTGTAAGATCATGTAATTAGCTAAATTTTGTAATCCGTGTTGCTCTTTGTAATTTAGGATGTTGAGGAGTCTATCATAAGCATTTGAGATGTTCTTAATATCTATTTATTCGAGTTCATGCTAATAGAGTCCTGGATGATACGTAAGGTGATTGACATTGGACTTTAATGGATGTCGATAATCTCGGTAGAAGAAACAGAGTGGAGTCTCTGTTGGGTGTTCTATTAGGACTTCGATAGACTTCTATGGATTTCGGGAGAAGAAACATATTGGGTGTATGCTCTATTAAAAACTTTAATTGACTTTGACAGACTTCAATAAAAGAAACAGAGAAGTTCCCATCTGGCAGTTTAGATCTTGCTAGACTTCGACAGACCTCGCTGCCTCAAGGTGGGTGAGATTAAAACCTAGGGAAGCGTGCCTTCTAGCTCTTTGACCTACCAATATATTTGGGCATGCTTTCCAAAGTCGATATATGTGAGCTGCTATTCAAAATACAAAAAATGAAAGTTTTCTAAACATCTTTGATGCTCATAACTAGTTATTAGCAACAAATCATCTTCATCATCATTGAAAAGGATTAAAGTCTTGTAGGAATTCAATAAGCGAAATCAGTATTAAGGGGATTTGCACTGTTGGGGACTGCGAAATTTTCCACAACCTGACTATAGTGTATACGCATACTATCAAAAAATTTGATCTGATTAGCATAACCTAATTTGCGTGATTAGAATCATACCTTCGAGATCTCTCTGGTTTTGATCCTGAATAACAAGAATCAGCACAAAGCACAAAGCAAACGCTCAAACTCAACCTTCGAACTTTTGTTGTATTCCTCGTACACGCCTTACTCTATAAAGAGTGGGCTCACCGCTATTAGGGTTTCTCTTCTTCACAAAAACGTGTACCTCTCAATTATGTGCAGAGTGTGTAACCCTAGCAGTTCTTAGAGCGCGTATATATAGAGGCTACAACAGGGACCATAGAATTAGTATAACTAGGGCTTCCTACGTAAATAAGGACTCCTAATCCAACCAAGATTAATCCTTATTTACGTAAATTATAATTTATACCACTAATAAATTATAATTGCACTCTCTGTTATACTAGAAATTATATTTCGAGCTCCATATTATTAAATGTTTATTTATCTCCCCACGTTAAGATTATAGATACCCGTCTATTAAATTAAATTACTGACAATTAAATTTAATAGACTTATTTAATTCCTTGAGACCTTCCACTTAACTTATTTGATATGTCGGATTCATAATCCACCTGCAGTGTTTGACACAATCAAAACTTATAAGATTCCTCAAGGGGGTATCATCAATCCTTATACGGGAACGTGGATTCCATTAATAATAAATATTCACCATACACGTAATGCTATTGTCCAACTCACTGAATTTATTGATCCACAAAGAATCTCACTCTTCTGTGAATCAACACAATAAATACTACATGCATGTATCTATTTATTATATTAGAATTAAGAGTATAAGCACTCATAATAATCATGAGGTATTAATTGTTTCATATAGTCAGTATAAAAACAATTACCTCAACACAGTCCTGTTCAATACACACAAAGTATACTAGTGCAAGGAGTTGAAACTATACCATTCTCTATAGTCAAGACAGACCTATTAAAACCTTGTACTACAGTTCTACTGATGGTGTGTCCATTTCCATCTAAGACTGTGAACGATAAACTTATATTCCATAAGAACTAATGATCTGATATTCTGTATGTAAGTCGTACTCTACACATCAAATCATCTACTGTATAGAATAAGAGATACACATGCATAATCATTAAATAAATAACGCAATGCAAACATTTCTCACACAGATTCTCATTAAAATGAAATAACTAATTTATTAATATACACTAAAGCCATTACACAAAGCATGTCTTTTAGTATAGATTCTCATTAAAATGGAATAACTAATTTATCTGGCAGTTTAGATCTTGCTAGACTTCGACAAACCTCGCTGCCTCAAGGTGGGCGAGATTAAAACCTAGGGAAGCGCGCCTTCTAGCTCTTTGACCTACTTATATATTTGGGCACGCTTTCCAAAGTCGATATATGTGAGCTGCTATTCAAAATGCAAAAAATAGAAGTTTTCTAAACATCTTTGATGCTCATAACTAGTTCTTAGCAACAAATCATCTTCATCATCATTGAAAAGGATTAAAGTCTTGTAGGAATTCAAGAAGCAAAATCAATATTAAGGGGATTTGTACAGTGATCAAGAACAGTAGCGGTGAATCATAGAGTCGAGCAAATTCACATCAACCTAGAGAATCAAGAAGTCAATTGGAAATTTGGTTGTAATGGTTTTTGTAACTGTTTGACGTTGGTCTAAGTGTTTGATCCATTAGATTGGAGTTCAGTTGTTGAAGGATTATAGAGGTGTCATGGAGCTCAACACTCAATCAATCATTGAAGAATCGTATTGAAGGATAGATATGTGATCGCGAAATTCAATCAATATAAGAAGAACACACCAGCAAGCGTGTGGATTCAACACTCGTGGATTGAGAGTATTTAGAATTAAGTTGTAAGGTAGCTCTTTTATATCATTTCTTGATAGTGCTTGGTTGACTGGATTAGATTCTATGATTTTTTTACCTAAGTTGAGTTTTTCACGCTAAAATATCGTGTGTCTCGTCTTACGTGTGATTGCTTGTATATTTATTTTTGACATACGAATGTTGCATGCACTATGTTAAAGGACTAGAATTAAAATTAATTAGTTGATTTATGACCAATCTAAACAACACTCCAAAAGATAATTTGGCAAATCTCTATATTAGGAATGGCTGTTAATATTTTTTTAGAAGTCCTGAAGACTCTTTGAGGAACATGAACCTAGGAGTACTTTATCAAACCCGAATGGTTTGGAAACTTATTTCTCAAATCCAAGTGGTTGTCAACTTATTTACCAAAGTCATGTAGTTCTATGAACGCTTTATTTTGAAAAAAACGGTTTCTATATGAGGCTAGTCTTGAAGTCATGTTTTGAGTCTTGTTTTGGAAACCTGACTTCATGGAACAATATAGGTTTAGTAAATAAATTAAAAGCCACTTGATGAGTGTGAGAAATAAGTTTCCAAATCACTCGGAGTTGGGGAAAGAAAAGAAAAAAGTCATGAACCTATGTTCTATGACCTCCCCCAAATCCACTTCAGCAGTGAGTAATCGTACCAAAAACAACCAAACATGTAAAAAAATGGAATAGAACTCTACACAAAAATTGAGACCATGAGGCATCCATTAGGAACCAAACTACAAATAGCAATTGTTCTAGGATATGGAAAGTCCTGAAGCATCTACTTACAAGAGTTTAATGATTTACGTTGGAATAGAAGCACGAGCAAATATAGCATTACAGCCCTCTGCAGCTGGGGCATCCACACATTGATCCTCTTCTTTGTAGGCATATTCAAGTTGCTAGATTCCCAAGCACGTAATGAGGTACCTGCAAAACGTATATAGCAGAAGTAAGATAAGATGTATCACTTTGGTTACATGCTGTAAGCTCTGTAATAGCCTCGGTTAGCATCATCGCTTCATGTCAAAGAATATCATCAACAACAAATAAATAACTCCAACTCATCATTGGTTATGTTCGTATGAGAAAATCCAATTGCTACATGCCCTTATGCCCACTTAGAAAATAAAAGACTCTGAATGAAAGGACCCTCAAATATTTTGATGGAAGGAGATGTGTCTTTGTTCCATGATGCAGGCAAATCATCCTTGGAGAACAGCTCATTCGCTAAATTAAAGTTACTCTCTTCGTGAACCACACCAACCATATTCACTGGAATATGAAAATAGAGGAAATATAGAGAACCCCAGAGAGGATGATGATATGTAATACAGAAAGGTAAATCAACAATAAGGAGAGCCACTGGACCGGCAGTTGACCTTACCTTGGAACGCATTCTCTTGATCAAATCAAGTGGACTGATGAAAGGTCCACAAAAGCACCAATAAACCAGTGTTCCAGCATGAAATCAACCATAGCATCTAGTTTATTTTACTTAAAGAGCTAAAAGGAGAGAGAGAGAGAGCGAGAGAGAGAGAGAGAGAGAACATCAATTACTAAAACAGTATCAAAACAGGTTTCCAACAAGTACCAAACTGAACAAATGGAAGTCAATATTCTTGAGTTGTACATTCGACTGGCATGCAGAACCCAAATCTCTACTAGTATGAAATTACAAGAAGTTTGTTCACAGGTCAACAAACTATTTAAACCAGCACTCAACCTCCCAGCTGGGTGTAATGTTTAAGGGCCAATTTTCTGTTCCAAACAAGGCCTTAAATTATCCTGTGGTGAAGGTTGGTTCAAAAGTTTGGAGATATAGGCTTTGGCATACTTTCTTGGTATCATTGTGGAATATGGCATGAAGAAAATTTTGTAGAGTCGTCCAAATATGTCATCATTGGGCCCTTATTAATAGTTTAAGCTTTTAAGTCAAGTGGTGACTTAACATGGTATCAAAGCTATGGTTGGAAAGAGGTTTTGGGTTTAAGTCTCTCCATATGCATTTGTTCCCCAATTGCATTATGTTTCTCTCTATCTCTATGTTGCATCTCCACGTGCAAGGTGGGATTGCATGTGAGAGAGGGTGTTAGAAAGCTTGATATGCATTGTTGGGACCCTTACTTAACAGCTTAAGCTTTTAGATCAAGTGGTAAATTAACATAGTATCAGAGCTATGGTTTGGAAGAGGTCTTAGGTTCAAGTCTCTCCATATGCATTTGTTCTCTAATTGTATTCTGTTTCTTTCTATCTCTCATGTTATATCTTCACGTGCAAGGTGAGATTGCACGTGAGAGAGGGTGTTAGAGAGCTTGATATACATTGTTAGGGCCCTTACTTAACAGCTTAAGTTGTTAAGTTAAGTGGTGACTTAACATGGTATCAAAGCTATGATTGGGAAGAGGTCTTAGGTTCAAGTCTCTCCATATGCATTTGTTCCCCAATTGCATGTTGTTTCTTTCTATTTATATACGTTGCATCTTCACATGCAAGGTGGGGTTGCACGTGAGGGAGGGTGTTGGAGAGCTTAATATTTATTGTTGGGGCCCTTACTTAACAACCTAAACTTTTAGGTCAAGTGGTAACTCAACAGCCACAACATGTGGAACAGAAATATACAAAAATATGGAATTGTGCAACACATTGAAGAAAGGGATATTGTGGGTAGGTTGACCAGAGTCACCAGGCTTGGAAGCATGCTGTCAAAACTCAAAAGTACATAGTTTGTGGAAAATTCAGCTAAAGGGGAGAAAAAATTAAAAACATTAATAGAAAATGGACAAAATATAAATTATATGCCAAAAATTCCACAGGCAGAAACCATAGATAGAAGAGATATTTGAAAGGCCATAATCAAAATTAGAAGCAGAGCAATATAAAGAAGCTAGTGTTCTTACAGTTTCCAAGTCCTTGCTCTTATTGCTTTTACTAATTGCTGCTCTAGAAGAGGGGCATGGTTCGTATCTCATTCTCACGAGCCCTAGCTCTGTGCCTTTTCTTGAATATATCTTGCCTGAATTTCTTGGTCTCCCTCTGAATCTCTATGAAGGGCTTCTTCTCTATGCTTTCTTTTTCACTTTCCAACATTCTTTGCCTCTTTGCCACTACCACGGCTGCAGCGTCATCCTGCTGCTGTTGCTGTTCTACCTCTGCCTGCAGATATTTTTTCATAAACAACTAGTTTTTCTGTATGCATGTAAATGGAGAAATGTACACAAGCTTGCTTTAATTGCATGCGTATGCAGCATTATATTACCATTACACCATGTGGTTATAACTTCAGAAACTCACTCATAGCTGGATTTACAAATAAAACCTACCAACAGCTGGAAGATTATGTGATGTTGCTGCTTTTCCAAAATTGTTTTTGAAAATTACTCAAATAATTTGTTTATAAGAACCACTTGCAAGAATACGAAAACTCAAACCAAGGAAAATAGACTAGAAATGAGGAATCCTCCCTACATTATCTATAACCAAGTAGCAGAAGGGCACTTTAGAGTTTCATCCAACAGTATTGGTTAAAAATGAAAGACACAAATTATGGCCACTATGGTTGATTTGCAGTAAACTTTGTTTCTTTAGCATTACTTCTAACATAATTAAAATTCATTCACTTGGTACAAACTTCACAAATTCCAAAGAATCTCATGTTCTGGTGCCTCAAAGTGGATGCCTCAATTTTTTTCATCTATACCTAGAATCATTCATGCAATGCAACTAGAATTAGTCCAGGAGGCAACATACTGAGTACAACTTAAAGCCTCTGAAAAGTGCATTAGAATTTCTTTTCTGGAGAAAAAGCAAAGAACGAAAAACCACAAAACAAACATAATATACAGGAAAATTACCAAGATAGTCATATCATAGTGTTCAGTGCAGCAAAAGTCAAACGAATGGGGAGGAGAGGAGGGAAAAGAACAAACCTGGAGATCATGAATAAGACTGTCAAGGGATTTGATCTTCCTATGTGGCCAACGAGGAATGCCAAATTCTCTGCACTTTTTCTTGAGTACTGTGAGTCCAACTTTCAAATTTTTTGAAGCTTCCACTATGGGAAGATCAAAGTATTTGGCAAGATCCGCTAAAGCAAGTCTTGCTATATCTTTGGTTGCTGCCCTCTTTTTCTTCTTCTCCACAATACCTGCAACCTTGTGCCCACTCTATAAGATTCAAGATTAATCATCGTACTAAAGATCCAATGGAAAAAATATAAAAACCAATAAATAAAATTGACGTCAGATGAGGCGCACTCATGATGGGCTCACAAAATCCACGGCACAAAATGGAGGTTTCAAGAAGTATGAGAGCATCACGAGTTACAGCAATGTCATAGGAGTAGCCACCTAGGTAAGCTGGATTCTTTTGTCCTTTGGTTTAAGTAAGCTGACAATCTAGATGGCTTCCCTCTAATAGCACAGCTTACTTCATTCATTAGTGAAAAGAATGTCAACACTTTCCTGTAACCATCAAAACAATGTATGGTAGCCCATGGACAGGTGTATCAGCTTTCTAGCAACATATCCCATTGCTTTAAATTCTATAGAGCATCCAGCTTATTGAAATTGAAATTGTTGTATGAAACTCAACTAAATAAAGCTTTACTCCAACTTCTTGAAGGGTCCAATATTGTTCATGAGAGTTTTACACGTCCACATCCCATAAGGTTTTTGACTCAGTTTTTATGATGGAAACCCCAGCTAAAAACGTAACATCGTTATGTACGATTCTGGACGGTATTTTATTCAATGTCCACCCTTTTAAATACTATTTTTTTCCTTGTTTTTTCCCTACCTTTTAAATACTACTACTATAAGCAAAGCAACTTGCTCGTGCAAGTTTTAGATATAATTTCCCTCTATAATGACAATACTTATCAGAATTTGGCCCATATAGTTCAGTTTTTCTTCAATTTTCTGATTCTACTTCAAGTATAGTTGAAAATTTTGTTTCTAGAAGAATACATAAAAATGTCCTACGTGTATTTTCTTACATGTATTTCATTGACATATTCTGTATTATATTATATATCATGAATACATGAAGCATTTCTTATGCATTTATTTCAGTTTTTCTACTTCTACCAGATCTATTGTAAAATGAGAGCACTGGGGTACAACCTTTTAAAGAGTAATCCAGTTGAAGTGAGGATTTTAAGATGGTTCAACATGTTCACGAATTTTATTATGTTCAATGACACACCAAAAGCTAGAACATGTTCATGAGAGATTAGAAGTGATGATAATGGAAAGCTGTCTAAGATGTTTTGTCCATTGCATCCTAGAGGCCCAATTGAAGACGCTCCAAGGATAAAGGTGAGTACTTAAATTCTGTTAACTTTGCAGTCCACCAATTCCAAGTCTCTCCTCCTATCAAACTTTGTGTCACAAAGTGAGACCGCAAATAATAGAGGGCAGCATGCTTCGCAAGCATGGGTAAACATAGTTGGAACTATATTTTTCTTCATAAGTGAATGTTTTTGAATCTCTCTTCCCAAGGTAATGAATGTTAGATAAGTTGAAACACATTATTGGGCCCATTTTCTCATAGCTTAAGTTTTTAGGACAATTAATTATCTAACATGGTCTCAAAGCTCTAGTTCTAGGAGTTTATTAGTTCAAGTCTCGAAGTATGTGTATGTTCCCACTAATATATGTTCTTGGGCACTCTATTTTGTGTTATGTAAGTGCACATTATTGGGCCAATTTCCTAATATCTTCACCATTTGGGAGAAATGGTTATCTAACAATGATTAAGTCTAATTGTTTCTCTTAGAACTCATCTAGAGTCTTCAGAAAATGCACACTATATGTTTAATTGACTAACTACACCAGCTATTTAAAATTTTTCTTTTCGAAAGAGGCAAATAGCCATCCCATGATTCAACAACCAGAGATCATGCATTCAATTAGAACTAGATGATTTATGGAAGTTTCATAAATTGTGTACTGTAGAAAATGAAGGCAGTATGCCAACGTTCTTTTATCTAGTAAACCAAGCATCTTCGCTAACTTGCTCACCTTTTCTAATAGGACAAGGATTTCCTCCAACCCAGGTTGGAGGATTTTCTTCTGCCCAGTGTATGTGGCAGCACACCAAGCTGCTACGTATTAAAACTGTGTTATTTATCCACTTAAATTCTTCCTAGATCCTAGACACCATTCATATCCTATATTTATAAAAGATATTCAAACAAAAATTAAATATATAAATACATGGTCAAATAGTATGCTACCACATACACAAAGCAGTAGGAGCACCTACAACCCAGGTCGGAGGAAATTCATATCCTTTCTAATATAGCAAACCACTATGATCTTACAGATGTGAGGGGGTTCACATCTGACGTCTCTACCCCAACATTTTTGTGCAACAAACCCCTCCACATATTCAGCTGTTAAATTTTCAAATAATAGTTTTGTTCTCTTATTAAGTTGTTGAAATTTTGCAGCATTTTAAAATACTTAGGCGAATTGCTCTTTTGGTGACAGTCCCCTAACAACTAATAATCACAAGAGTTGAAACATCTATTAACCAATGCAATTATTAAATATTAGAATCTCCTTCCTGCTTCCATTCACCAAAAAAAAAAAAAAAATCCCAGCAAGTATGAAACTTCCTGCAGAGAAAAGAGAACTTAATAGACAGTATATCAATTCTGGTTCCTTTTCAAAAGAATATGTATTCTGTCTAATCTTATGCATAGAAACCCTTCATGTCCCGAGTAAGTATGGTGGACTTCAATGAATATTCTGTCATAGTATAAAAGGAATTTCAAGTTAATGACATGGAATTTCAGATAAAGAAGGTATCCGATGGTGGGCATTCTCATCACATATCCCATAATGATGCCCACATCCTGCTGTGTCAAACATAGGTACTTCAATGCTTTCAAGTTTGCAGTGACATAGATCACCTCCTTCCACTGACAGGGTGCCTATGAGCCATCTAGCTTACTTTTGACCCATTAAATAATGTTTGAACTTCATCTACATCATACAATCATTAAGGCCAAGGTTTCTGGCTTTCTTCAAGCCTACTAACAAGACTTTATTTCTGCTCTGGTGGCATCTCCATTAAAGCATTCATTTCCAACGAATTACAGACTACTAGGTTCCGATTAGGTACTATTCAGTACGAACCAAATTTATTCCTCAACAAATTATTAACCCTAGGATATTGAATTATATAGGCAATTGAATGGTCGAAATGAAAATATCTTACCCATCTCATGTTCTAGTCTTCTAATGCAATCCAAAGTTGAATCTTAAGGCATTACATCTTTTTCATTATAGTGCTATAGAGAGATGCATTTGAGGTTTACATATCCAAGGATTTGCATATTGAAGAAAAGTATGTAGTTTAATAGGAAGCTGCGTAGTTTAACCTGATGCTTCGTCACTTTCTTCATTCTCTAGTTCTGGAAAAGGAACAGAGTTAAGATCCAGAGCAAGGGCGTGCTGACTCCTTCTTAACTGAAACCCTCCAACATTGTTCCCGCCACTAGTTTCCTCAGGTGAAATTTGCAATTGTTCTCCAGCTTCCACTCTGTGGTTCAACTGGAAAATGATTTGCAGATCATTGGCCAATGTTGGTATTGATGCCAGCTTAGAATTTCTGCAAGGTGAAACGTAAACCATAAAGGAGTCAATTGGGAATGTGGCAAGCAGGAAACAAATGTCAATGTTAATGGTAGCATTGAGGTCCAATAATTAAATAAAGCCATGAGTCAATATATTTAAAGAAATGTGAATTTTAATAGCTGAAACACGAGTAATCAATATTCTAGTATTGGAGCTATCAGAGATGACAGCATTTCAATGAAAATTTAAAACCATGAAAGCATCTTTGATTATTAGACAAACAAGCAGGAAATACTTGTGCAACTTAGAAGCTCAGAAGACTGCCAGGGGTGAAAAAAGCCATGTGACTCAACCTTGTTAACATCTAAGCCTGACCCTGACCAATCACTGATGGAAGCCAAGCTTAAGTTTAGTGGTGACTATTTCTACTTTAGGACCAAGAACAACATTCAAGAGCTGGACAGTTGGAAATTGTAGTGCATGATTTTAAACATTACTTTTGTAGTTTAAATTTATTTAAAAATCTATTAGACTCCCAAACTGCAATTGAAAATTATGTAGAGGAAAGAAAAAAGGAAAAAACAGAACAATTGTTTTAAGACAGTGTCATGTAAGAGCATAACCATCAACACAATAATGCAGAAACTTGTCATGCTTTTGTCTTTTAGAGGTCCACTATAGTAAACAGTCTATCTGCACAGGATGTAAGACTATGTACATCTAACCCTCCCCAAAGCCCGTAGTGTGGGGAGCCTCATGTACTGGGCTACCTTGTTTTTTTCCTTTTTAGCCACCTTAACCCAATGTTCTTTCTATGATGCTATCTTTCGTAGAAACAATATGGCTTTGAGCTACCATTTGCACAGCACTTCATTATTCACAGACTCCGATAAATGCTATGGGAGGTTGAGAAAATGTAGGGAACAAAATGAAATTCAACTTTCCACACTTAATTTCATTAGTTGGGAGTAACAACAAAACTTGACTCAATTAAGCCTAATACAACATTTGACTAGGTTGCAGTAAATTTGCATTTCATAAAACCACATAGCATGGAACTCTGATTTCCTTTTGATTCTCACATTTTCTTTAAAATCAAAGGGAGCACCAGATTATTATAAAATTACAAATAAAATAAGAATCTATACAATCTTCATTGACCAAAAGATGTTTTTGTTTCCCCAAGTCATGAGTATATTAGCATAAGTAAACTAAAAAATAAAATAGACGTTACTTCAGTTCCATATCATATTAAGAGACTTATCCAAAAAAAAAAAAAATCATATTAAAGATAAGCACTCTCTCTCTCTCTCTCTCTCTCTCTCTCTCTCATAGGCACATACTTCTTTTCTTTCCTCCTGGTAATCAGCACACACACTCATACCCCATTCTATAAAATCACTAATTATCTGATTGAGCAAAATGTGGTATATAAAAATAGGAATTTCATACTCCCAAAATGGGAAAGATATCATAAAAAACCAAAATAGTAAATAAATAAATAACCGAAATAGCAAAGTGGGACAATTGGCAATTGGGTACCCGGAAATTGAGAGTATGGTAGGAATGTGATCCAAATTAGGAGGGCGATGACAAACAGCGTCAAACACATAAATGCAGAGCCACACACCATTCACACGCCCTTCAAACTGTGACGTAGGCCGAAATTTCTCCAATGTAAGAACTTTGTATGACCCAATTTCCTCATAGGCGCTATCACTGTGGAACACAAATTCTCTTTCCACTTCCTTTTCCACTCCATTCTCCAATTGATACACATGCACTGTCCTGATCAATTCTGCCAAAAAATAAAAACCAAGAAAACACAAACCAAAATAAGAAAAATAAAATAAAAAACAGAACACACAGTTCAACATGAACTCAATCTCCTCCAAAACCAACATACAGTCAAGTTCTAAGGACAACCAGATGAGGATTTTGAATCTTATGATTCAAGAATCAAGAAAAGCAGCACCACCACCATAGTCTGCTACACCAAGAGAATTAGCTAACCTGGATACATATAGTTCTTGAAGACAACAAGAGCTTTGAGAGAACGGGCCGGCAATGAAGCCATGGAGGAACTGAAACCATTTGCAGAGAGAGAGAGAGAGAGAGAGAGAGAGAGGAAAGTAGACAGGGCAGAAGGAGCAGGTGAATGATGAAGAATCGAGGGTTTTAAGAGGAGCCTTGCATGGGTCTGCAGTGTCACTTCATAGCGAGGAGAGAGAGGGAGAGAGAGTTGTTATTTATTGTGATTTTTGTTGTCGCTTTCTTGATTACATTTGTTTCTCATGTTAGTGCTTTGACTAAAATAACCCAAAACATTTTATATTTTCCCTATTTTTCCACTTTTGTTATTTTGGTATTATATTAAATTGTCTTAGTTGATGGTTGGATTTGAATGTTACTATTTTTATGTTACAAGGTGGCTCCATTTGGTCGTGGTCTCAGTTTTTAGTTTTTAAATATATTTTATGAAAACTACTCTTGATTTGTTTTGGTAAATTAATTTCAAATATTATTTTAAAAACATCCAAATTTAAGAAATTTTTTTTATTATCTAAATCTTTGAAATCATTTTCATACTCAAATTATGAAAACGAAGTGAAAAATGATTATATTTTTTAAGTTTTCATTATTGTTCTATTGAAACAATTTGTCAAATCTTATTTTCACTGAAATAAAGTTCAAAATATGTTTGCTTATCAGGTTTATTAAATTAGGTTTCACTTGGAATATAAAAGTTGCTTGAAGTAATAAACTACCTAACTCTTAAAAGCAGTCGATGAAGTAAATTGATGAGGTTGGCACAATTAATGCACAAGACCTTCTTCTGAGAAATTAAAACATTATATTTGCTTCAATGCCCTTTAATTGTTATCATTAATAATTGACATGGTTATGAATTTTTTAATACGAATTGAAGAGTTTTGTTAAAAAATTCTATTGCCTTATTCTTTTTATATCCAAAAATAATTTTATTTGCTTAATTAGTAAATGACACGGTTTGGGTTCTAATATTTTTTAAATGAGTAATACTATACGTAAACTAATTTCTCAATCTATTTTCTCACTTATAAAATACAATAAAATGAGACCTGCATTACTAAATGTATTTAAAACCTATTCACTTTGTATCTTGGAGGTAAGAAAGTGAGTTATAAATTAATTTATGCATAGTATTTTTCTTTCTAAATATAAATAAAATAGATGGAACAATTTTTATGATGAAAGAAGAAAAATACTTATCAACCCAACAATCAAAGTGAGAACTTTTTAATGCGGAGAGAGAGAGAGAGAGAGAGAGCACGCGCGCATGTAGCATATGTAGCAAAGCTCTAAGTTATAATAATTTAACTCTTGTTTTATAATTAAATATCTCATGCGCATAATTTTAAGATAGTCTAGTAAAGATAAGAATAATTATAAATTCAAATGTTCTAAGTTTAAAAACTTGGCACCTTTTAAGGCTAGACTATGAACTTTCAAAAAATTGATCTTTCGTGAATCTTTTAATCCTAGCATGAATTACATGCACTTGACCAAAATGAATAGAGAATTATGTACATAAATGGCCCCAAATACCTTGATCACATATTCAAAATAGATTATGTCACGCGCTCATTTGTACGCATGAGCCAATTATTGTCAAATATTTTAGAAGCGGGCAACTTGGTAATTGAACAACCATAGGGGGCAGTGGATTAGAAGAATCCGAGGTCTAAATTTGTAGCGAGGCATCTTTCAGTTCATGCAAAACGGCACTTCGACCTTTTCCTTGGATTGTTATCGGACGTCACCATTTGACTAAAAAGTACACAAACGTTTCCCGAAATGCCTGCCCTGTCCTACCATAATCGACTCCTGTTACCAAACTACCCTCGATACAAATAAGGAATTTCCTCACATTTGGTCAAGATATCGATGTTCTATCTTGGCGTAATTAAAATCAGAGAAAAACAATTAGTTCGTGAAATCCGCACAAACTAAAACATTGGGTGCACGTTGGGGAAGCGGCGACGGGAGTTAGGCTGCATTATCAATTGACGTTTCTCCGTACAGAGTTTACAACAATGCCACCGACGGCCTGGAATTTCTCTGCTAGCCTTTTGCAAATCATTTATGGTTTCTGGGCCCGACTTTCGTACTGTTGGCCTTCGGCATTCAAAGGGAGAGAATCAGTTCATTACATCCAACTCCTAACTGTATAATCACAAAACAAAAAAAAGCATCTCTACATCCAATAGATACAAACATTACAAGTTGCTGAGATCCTGCACCATTTAGAGGGTACAGAATCAGTTCATTACCACCATAGAAACAGAACCAGCCAGAAAGCACAATGGAATCCCAACATGATCACAAGGATTTCGAATGTTATGGAAAGGATGAAGACTTACTCAATTTCCACATAGACATGATGTTTCATAGAGCAATATTCTTTAGGGCTGATGCATCACTCAAAAGAAATCATTCCTGTTCATCAATCAGAAGAAAATTCCACCCTACGTTGACAATGTTTAAGTTCATTTCGATGATAGTGAGACCCGTTGGCATGTTTAATTTGAACAATGCTAACATGTATTTGCTCTTCAAGAAATATATCACAAGGGATATAAAGATGATAAGAGGTAATACAGGTCACAAATGCAACACCCAATTACAATATGTTGATTCAATCTCACTCTGTTTTCTGCTTGGAAAACCTCGAGACTCCCACCCCTTTTCCTGTGTGCGAAAACGACAACAAAATAGAGAAGTTCAAGAGGTTTTCACCTTTCTTGGGTAGTTTTATCACTGCTAGAATTATGTATACGGAGATAAAAGATTGTAGTTCCCCTGCATCTATCGTGTCCACACGCAAGCAGCTGACTTCAAGCAGCTCCAAATTCCCAAATGAAATATTGAGGGCAAGCCAAACTTAAGATGGACTCGAAGGTGCAGTCAGATGACTGTTAAGACTCGAGTGAATAAGACTCGAGTGAATCACCATTAGGACTATGATCAAGCCCACCATCATCTTCTGGCTGAGAGAAGGTTGTCTCGGGGAAGAATTCTTTATGAGGAAACATCTTATGAAATAGCTGACACATACAGAACAAGCACCAAATCCTAATGAGTGCTTCCATATGTGAACTAAAATTTAAATCCTAATGAATGCTTCACATGAACAAAAATTTCTAAATATATGAAGCCTATTTTATGACAATCTGAAAAAAGAAAGTGCATTAAAAATTTCATGGAATTGAGATGAAATAAAGACCACGAATGGTACAAGAGAAAAATGAAGTCCTTTTGAAGACCTTGTGCAAAGTTGGAAATGAAATACCTCCTTAGTTGCATATAAGAGATCATTGTAGTTCAAATTCCCATCCGGCATAGGGGTGAAACTGATAGATCCGAATGAACCCTGAAATCAACAAAGGCAACCATGAAAATGCCATCAAGGTCAAGAAGTCAAGCTGAGGATTTAATCATATAATGCACCAGGCACTTCATCAGGTTGCTATCTCAGATACTACAAAAATATGGTAAAACTTGAATGATCCGTGTGCAACACAACCCGTGTACACAAAGAGGTATATCTAAAGGAGAACCTATCTATCTACGGAAACAAGAAAAGACTTTTGAGCCAAATGAAGAAAGAGTTCGGCATCAAATGTTTTAACTAAAATAGGGAGCATGTGTCCTTAAAAGAATGCCTATTCTGCTCCCCCCACAAACACTACAACATCACAGTCCGAGCTCAATCATCAAGCCTCATGATGCTAGCTGAGCTTGAGCACATCACTACTCAGTTCAGCTCGCTTGATTACACCCCTACCCTAGGAAGCAATCCTCGCATGAGAACCAAGCACCCCCACTTAACAGGCATGCTCTCTCTCCAAACCTAAATACAAAATGGACTTGGCTTGATGACATTTCCAATGGAAACTCTTAAGACATTGAAAGAGACCCCCCTTGCACCCCCAATTTCCTAGCAAGTGTGCTACATCCACCAACTCACTGAACCAGAATCAAATCATTTTTCCCAAATTTATGCTCCAGAGAATACGATTGTGTTATCCACGGAGAAGGTGTGGCACTACTAGTGTCTTCCAACCTTTATCACCGTTGACAAAACCCCTAGACATCTCACCCATCTCATTTCTCATCAGGAGACTCCATCCTCAAAAGAAAGGGATGAGAGGAGAGTAGATTTCCTTGTCTCAAACCCCTGGAGTCTATGAGAATCCCTCCTGAGAACCATTAATAAAAATAAAAAATTACATCATTGAGAAAGTTGCATCAATCCATTTCCTGCAATTTGCTCTAAAGCCTATTCTTGCCAACAAACAGCAAAAACCCAAATATACATTATGATATGCTTTCTGTATAACAAATTTTCATAGAACTCCCTCATTATTTCTTATCTTCTAATCTAGAAATCCATTAACCACTAAATACTGCCTGAGGATCAGCCTGCAGCCCTAGGACGACTGCTGGACTAATCCTTCTAACTCTCAAAAAGTCTTACCACCACAATCAGCTTTTAACCACTTCCCACTAGGCTAATTGGGCCTAAAACACACACAGGTGACCACAACCAAGGCTGGTAAGCCATAACAACAGCATAATACAACCCGATGCCCAAAATGGTTGACTTAAACTGACAGGACTACTGAAAATTACCAAACAAAATGAAAAAGAAAAAGGATAAACAGAAACATGCGTATATGCAGAATACAAGTGTAAATAGAATGGATATGAAGACGAAAGAAAAGAGTGGGGTGGGACAATAAGGATGAGAAACAAACCATAGTCATTTCTTGTATATACAGAGCACTCCAAAGTAAAGTGGGCTTCACTTCTTCATTCTCATTTTTATCCATGGAACTATCTTCCGAGATTCCAGAATTAGGTACTGAAAAAATAGTATTTATCGCAGCATGCAGTGCTTTTTTCCCTTGAATAGCATCATCACACAGAGTTGAAAGATAAAAAACAAACCTGAACAAGAAAGTGAATAATATAAATCAACTATTACAACGTATTTCCCACCAGAAATCAACTATTACCAACCTAATTTCAATAAGTCTCAAACACAATAATTAAAGCTCCAATACCACAATACTAGCGAAAAAAAATTTTGTTGACTAAAACTTAAGGCAGAAAATCCACAAATTCAGTTAAATGCAAGCTGAAACATCAGAAGAATGGATAACTTTGTTCAGGATTTAATTTAATAGGTTTTTAACACAATTCTTTATTATACCATCATAAGAATGGATAACTTTGTTCAGGATTTAATGTAGGAGGTTTTTAACACTATTCTTTATTATACCAACCCAGTGCTATGATTTTGTTTCCCTTTTTGATAAGAAAGACAGAACATTTTGAGTCCTAGAAAGAAAACAAGGGTGACCAAACACAGAACCACTGAAGGGTCAACACGGGACAAACACCCTAAACATGTTGTTGCTAGAGTCTAGGAACATCCTATTCCATGTCATACCAGCCCACTACTATGATTTTGTTTCCCATTTTGACAAGAAAGATAGAACATTGTAAGACCTAGACAGAAAACAAGGGCGACAAAACACAGAACCACTGAAGGGTCAACACAGGGGACATAGACCCTAAATATGTTGTTGCTACAATCTAGGAACATCATGTCACTGAAATACAACACTGTTTAATGGTCCCACATAACATGTGCATGCATGGCAATTTTTTTCCCCAAAATATAATACTGAAAATAAGAAGTGAACAAATCATTCAACTTCCAAGAGAGAAAGCAATGGGGAGTCTAATTTGAAATGTTCCAATAAAATAGCAAATCTTTTACAAGTAAAATAAGATAGAAGAGGCATCAAGGAGGGATGCTGCCCAGATACATCTGCAATTAAAACATCAATAAAATAGTAATAAACCTTAACTAATGTTCTTAGAATAAAACAACATCAGGAAGTATTTAGGTACGAAAAGCAGCCAAAAAATTACACCTATTCGAAATCAATTTTAACATATTTCTTAAAGCATGCAATTGTCATATGAATAAAAAGGACACAAACATTACATCAACGTTTGATGTTAGGACATGATGAAAACGGGAGATCGGTTAATTTAAAAGAAGAATGATTAAACAACAGCCCCCTTACAATCTGAGATCCACTCATGTGAGAGAGAGGGCTGTGGATACAGCCATTAAAAGGGGAATGATAAATCCACAGCCTCTTACGATGTGATACACACCCATGCAAGAGGAAGGACTGTTGATATAGCCGTTAAGGCTGTGGTTTTTGCAATTTCCTCTTAAAGTTCTCTACAGTGTATAGTTGTGCCTTAAAATGATCTATGAGAAGTCATTTCTGGTGGCCAAGCTCTCATGCCCTTATTTTGTTCATTCAGCGCCAAAACACTAGAAATTTAGTGTGACCATCCTAATTGTCCAAAATCCAAAATGGCTTAAACTAAAACGTCGTGAGACTTCTAATCCTTGCAGCAAGTGCATGTCCTAGACAAAAAATCACTTCAAGTGAAGAGGAAAGACAAACAATTCGTTATATTGGTGGGTTATTGCAGTTGAAACAAAGAGCCAGGATGTACCATCCAGTTGAAAAACAAGCTGAGCATCTCAACTGTTAGCTCACATGTGAGGAAATAGACCCCTTACTGATTCTTTCTCTCTTCAATAAGAATAAGAAGTCCAATATGCAGCCAACTATGAAGGCAAGCTCCTAAAAAAATGTTCAGAGCAAATAATCATCTGTGAAAGCAAGTAGCTCCTTTTCATTCTTTTATCCATTTAGGGACCACTAACTAAATTGGCATTCATGAAGATAGGTTCTTTAAATTTGACTGATACAACCAAACACGTTACATAAATTTCTGGTCAGCCTTCAGTATCTACATGTCTATACGTGAATATAACATCTCCTCCCTCAAGAATCATCTCTCTGTAACTAAAGACAAATGTTAGGTTTGACAAGGAAATTTTATTTTATTTGAAAGGTTGCACCAACAAAAACAAAACTCCAAGATACTTGCCCCAATTTCGACACAGCCCCAGTATATCCGAATTCACAGACAAACTCACCATTAACAAATTTAAGATTATAAATCAATAAGAAATTCTCAACGTATTAGTTCCTCAGTATCTTGTTAGCCGGGTGACATCATATGGGAAATTGGGCAATTAAGGACCACAAGTCAATTAATCAATATTTTCAATTTCATAATGACAGGGCCATCAAGGGAATTATCCTTCCAGATAGATCATGGCATGATAAATCCAAGATTAACTGCACGCCAACCCAAACATTAGTTTCAGTACAAGTTACAAAGACAGAACATTTCCCAACAAAGATGATCAATTGCCAAAAAGATATGCCATAATCATAATTCCATTGTAGAACATAAAACTTAAGCTCCAACAGAACATAACAAGAGTTATGCAATGGAAGAAAAAGGTCTCAAGTTCAAAATAGTAATCTTTTGTTTTGAAAAAAAAAAAAAGAAGAAGAGTAACTTACATGCCAGGAGGACAAACAGCTAAACCGCTACCTATCTGGAGAACTCGGATTGATGTGACCTGCTCAGGGTACAGAGCTGAAGAGGAACAGTAGTCAATATACAATGCCATTCCTCCTCCAACGAAGTACAAAAATAGAATGGTACATTGATCTCACATTTAGGAGGATATACCACCAGCAAAGTCGAACCATCTGGCTTTAAGGAACTCTTGGTAATGCATATTCCCCTAGCCACCTTCCCCCTGACATCTCTCAGGCCAAAATCTTTTAATCTAGCTTGTAGAAAATCTGGGGAAGAATTAACAAATGACAAGGGAACTGTGTATGATGGTCCCAGGACCATCTGATGACTGAATAAATCCTGACCAGAAGCCAATTTAACACCTTTGCAACTCCCACTATCCTGTAAAATTTTCACAAGATCACGAAAATGGAATTCATTTTACATAATGAGCACCCACAGTCAATTATGAAAATCTCTTATTCCACAAAACCAACAAAAAACAGAAACATATATCCAAACCTTTTCCATTAGCAGAGCACTCACTGGCATCCGGAGAACCTTCACAACATGAGTTTTATATGTAAATAAGTATTATGGCCGGGTATAGCAACAACAAAAATTTTCACATCAAATTCATATTTATGGAGTCCAGTCAGCAAAATTGTTAGAAAACCAAGTAACCTCAAATACAAAGCTTTAAGTATCATTAGAGCACCACACATTGAGCATTAGACAACGGGAACCAAAAACAACAATTATTGGCTGGAATACATCTCAATCACCAGCACATTTAGTATTAAAAAATGTGGCCCAAGAATAAGGACAGAAATGAATGAGAAAACGAACATATAAGATGAGTCGACAAATTCACATTATTTAGTTTTAAGAAGAAATATAAGAGGATATTGTTCTAGAAATGACCACACAAACTGGAACAATCACTGTGAAGAGATGCTGTTTAGCACAGATGTTTCTATTGTAGGAACCAAAACAACTTTTACGGATTATTGTTTGGTTTCTAGACCCCTGTAAACTTTATATAACAACAATTAATTGCTCCAACGAATAGGAGGGGAAATTGTAGACTCGAAGGCTCCAAAACCCTCTCGTAACCATTATCATTGACATCTCACCATCACAACAATCTTTGCTCAAGGTCATACTCAAACCACATTTTCTCTCATGAGCGAGCCAAGTTTTGGTTTGTTCTTTCTTCCTTTTCCCTTTTCTTTTACTTCCTTCGACTCACAAAACAGCTCATGGTTTCTCATTCTTGAATAGTTCTTCCCTCGTTTGAACACAACCAGCTAAACCAACCCCCCCCCCCCAACCCACCAAAAAAAAAAAAAGCCAGGGGTCTTTCCCCTTGTAATAAAATTATGGGAAAATTATAAATTAATTAGAGTTAAAGCAAAAAACAAAATGTCTGGCACAGTTAGAGAAGTTAAGGTCTGTATTTAAGCCATTCTTTATTAAATATTTTAACATGAATGATAAAGCAAAAGATGTACATGAATCAACGATCATAGTCATCCAAGCAAAAGAAGTTTTAAGCCATACTCGACGAAACTTACATAAAGACAACCCTTAACTGCAGCGCGACGACAAAAGGCCTGAGGCAGTTCCCCTAGGCCATAAATAGGGTAAATCAAAGCCCCAAGTGCATTAGGAAACCTGACAATTGAGGAGAGTACCAATAAGATAATCATCATCGTAACTTCTTATTGTGGGGGGGGGGGGGGGGGGGGGGGGGGGGGGGGGTGGTTGTTGGAAATGACAAAAGTAAGGGAGGGGGGAGAGAGAAACAACAAATGTTGGTCATCAACCAAATGCGGCACATGCAAACATGCGATGGCCTCATCACAGGCAGAGTTGGAAATGACAAAAGTAAGGGAGGGGGGAGAGAGAAACAACAAATGTTGAGTCATCAACCAAATGCGGCACATGCAAATATGCGATGGCCTCATCACAGGCAGAGGACATAGCGGTAGAAAAGCGGCTAACTCTATGTGAAGCTTTTGTTGTCCATAAGGATGTGAATTCATCAATGTAAAAAAAATACCAGAAAGATGTAGCACACGTAAGCATTTTGCTGCAGTTACAAGTCAGTTTAACGAAGGATTTCTGATTTCACCTTTGTAAAACAATAAATATATGGCATTCAACCTCCATGCTTTCACCTTATAAGACAATACATGTATAGCATTCAACCTCCATGCTTTGATAATCAGATCAATTGCCAAAAACCATCAAATTACGATGTTTAGATACCTTGTCAAAGAGGCCATTACCAAGTGCTCTCCCCTGGTGCAGGGTGTTGCACAGATGCGCCAAGTACTGGCCTAACCGTTTACATTTTTGGACACAGTGGCTGATCTCATACTCAAAACAGAAATTGAACATCGAAGCTGATCAATTCCACCAAGGAATGGCCCTTCCATTGATTTCTGTTGCTGCCATTTTTTCTCCTTTTTTGGTCTACACCATTTTATTAATTTAATACATAGAAGATCCTTGAGTTTGATAATCTTTCTTCAACTCTGTTATCTTGTGGGGATTGTGAACAGAATAAAAGTAGATGAAGCAAAAGTTGTGGCTACTTAACTCAGTCACAATTCATCTTTACTCTATATCTACTGGGACAATTCTAGGCCCTTCTATAATTTTTTAAGCCTGAAAACTTGGTCATCTGCTCTATTCTCTTTAGTTTTCTTTCTTTGAAAAACATAAGTATTTGATAGGCTGGTCTACGCTCATAACTTATAGATGCAGCTCAAAGAAGGTTCGTAAAGTAAACAAGTAATAGTGATCCTGGCTACAGGATAATTGTTGAAGTATGAAACGGAAAGAATGACTATGAACCTGCCAACTGATGAGTGGTAAAGTGATAAACGATTTATTCCGTCCCTTGTCTTCAGAACATCTTCACAAACTTCCACATTACCTTGATCATAATCTGCCATGGCTATCGCATACAGAATAATCCTACAGGGAGAAAAATGATGCAAGTTAATCATCCCACTGAAGTGCATAATGCAGCTTTTTAAGTTCTTTTCCAAGCAAGGAAAATTATGAAGACAGGAGGAGACAAAGCTCAAGCAGAGATTTGAGCCCATATATGGGCTGTGGTACAAGCCTAAGGTAATTTCCTCTTCATCAAAGACAATAACTAACATAAGCGAGTACAGACTAAAATTAAATTGCCTCCTCAATTCCGGGTTCACTAATGCCCAATAGCAACCCCATAAGGCAAATCCAAAGTCCTACTTGAAATATAACCAAATTTAGGAAATAATCCTTTCACCTACAATTGAAAACACTTTAGGAGAAATACCACCATTAAGCATACTGCATTGACTTACTTTATACAACTTTGTAAGTATGGGTATACATAATAATTTCTAAATGTTCCCAACAAACGAGAAAAAGTTGTTTCTATTCTGCACAAAGTATCCATTTAGCTAACTTAAGAAAACAAGAACAGATGCATGAAGTCCTGAAGAACCAAATTACATGACACAAATAGAGCAATTCACAAGGCATAGAACCAGAACAAGAACTCTCACTAACAGATAGAGAGAGGCGGTTGGATCTGTACGATTTTATCTTAGGCGGCAACCGCATTTTGTTCAAGAATTCAACGAAGGGACTCTCCAAATCCTCTTCCGAAATCCTCCTAATCCCACTGCTCTCATCACCATCCGAATCCACTGCTTTCAAATGCCACTCAACGAGCTTGAAGAAACTCCCCAACCGATTCTTCTCAGCGAGCCCTAGGGTCGCGTCCTTGAATATCGCCGAACGCGAATCGGGCACGCTCGACAACTTCCCCCCGCCGCCGCACACAAAGCTCGCGTCGACGCTCTTGAACTCTATGTACTGACTAGCGCCAGACTTCAGCATGAGATCGACGGCCGAATCGGCGCAGAACAAAATCCTAGGCCCCGCCAAATCCAAGTTAAATTTTTCGGAATTTTTGAGAGGTTCGCGCGAGTGGGAGGAGATCTCGACGTCGGTGTACATAGGACGAGTGGTGAGATCGACGGTAATTGCAACGCCGTCGGATTGGGCCGGGGGTTGGGGGGAGTGGTAGGAGGATTGGGATTGGAGGAAGAAGGTGACTTCGTCGAGGGAGAGAGAGGAGAAGTGGCTGCCGTAGAAGGAGTTGGGGTCGAGGTGGAGGACGGTTTTCCCGATTGCGGAGGCAGCGGCGGCGATAACGGATTCAGGCAGGCCAGTGCCGATGATGATGAGGTCGAAGTTGCTGGGTTCAATGGGCGGGTAGGACAAATTATCGTCCATTGCGGCGGAGAGAGAGGAGTTCGCTCGGCGGCGGCGTCGTCCTGGCAGCCGCTTCTTCACAAGAGTTCTGTTTGTTTGTTGACTTTTCACTTTCCAAAAATACCACTGACTTTAGTTTCTACACCACCAGAAGCAACGTCCCGAAAGGCCTTTTAATTTCAATTTTTTTTGGGCTGAAAATAAGAACTGTTTTCTACATGTTAAGTTAACTTAGTATTGCTAGCATAGCACGCACTTGATACTTACATTAACAGCCTGTTTGGGACTGGAAAAGGTTAAGACGAGTAAAAAATAAATAAATAAAAGTGAAAAGAAAAAAAAGGGAGAGGGGAATTAAAAAAAAAATTTTCTTTCCTTTCTCTCTTAAGTAGAATCGAACAATTTCTCCCCTCCCCTCCTTCAAGTACAGGCTGTAAAAGTGTGCGTGTTAAATTAAAGTGATAATTATACTTTACCTTCTATTAGTTTAAATCAAAATTAAATGACTCTATGTAATTTAAAAGTAAACACATGACCTCTTTGTAGTTAATTTAATGAAAATTTTATTATACAGGTATTTTTTTTATTTTATCTCTTCAAATTATAACATAAAAAATGTGATTTGACCCTTTATAAAAGCTTGTCTATCAAAAAAAAATTTCTATTATTTTACCAAAATTGTCTTTTTGATGTTCTAATTTGAAGAAATAAAATAAGAAAAATACCTGATAAAATTTCTATTAAATCTAAAGGTTTTCATTCATTTTACAGATAAGTGCAAATTACAAAAAGTTATGTATTCACTTTTAAATCACAAAGATTATTTAATTTTGACTTAAACCAGAATGAGATAAATCATAATTACCCCTAAATTAAACTCATAATTAAATCAATATTGATTGATTCTTAAATTTTAGACGTAAAGAATGGTTTCCCCTGCCCCCATGACAAGTTGGAGAAGATCAACTGTTTTTAGGGAAGGCATTCAATTCACACTCGGAATAGGCTACTCTGGGAGAATTCGGAATAGGCTACTCCGAATCAACACACAAGGCATCAGATTGTTTCTCTACCTGTTTCTCCTTGGTTTTCGTTGCTTTTCCCCCAGTTATCCCCTTTGATTGAGCAGGATCCAGAGTCTTTGTTTTAGCTTGCCCCGATTGCATAGCAATCCCAGACTTCTGATTAGCATTGGCTTGAATCTGCATAGCATCTGATGCTTCGTGTGGGACATTTGACCCACGAACTTGAAACCTGTTCACCGTCGTCGTCATCCTTGAGCTTTTATCCTTGCCTTTGCCCATAGCTATGAACTGGGGCACAAATCAGAAAACTCCACACCAGCCAAATCGTATTCTTGAACTGTGCAGCAGAAAAAACGAGTTTGACGAAGTAAAATCAGAAAGCCAAGCATTTGACGGGGAATGTAAACTTGTTTTGCTCTGGTTTTGTTGGAGTCTTTGCAGATTTGTATAGGGCTCTTATTTTAATTGTTGGCTTAGCCTTTTGTTTGGCCTGTTTGGACCTTGGGGGCAGCATGTCTTTTGCGTTCGGTTTCTCGACTCTTATTTTAGCCTCTTCTTCGTGATCTCGGTTTGATGTTTTGTGGCCACTGGCCCTTAGTTGCTTATGTTATTCCCAGAGCCTTGAATATTCTTTTGGTCTATAAACATTTATTTACAGATCTAAAAAAAAAAAAAATTCAATTGCAATGCTAATGATCCGTTGGGGAGGCCTGGATTCTACTTGTCCCCACGGTTATTTGCCATGTCCAATTCATAAGTTTCTTTATAATGAGCTGCACTACAATACATTGAGCGATGCGACAAAAGACGGCAATTCTTTGTACTCAATACACGCAATAAATGAAGGCATTCCATTCTATTTTGCCCACAAGCCTTCAAAGAAGCAAGAATATTTCCAACCAACCATCTAATTAGACAGTCAAATATGGCCTGTGATGTGGCAAAATATATGTACAAGAACTCATATGAGCACCTAAAATGTTCTTCCTTCCGATGTACTCTTGCATGCATCATCTACAGACAATGAATCAGCATTACATGTTTTTCAAGCCAAACCCAATTTCAGAAGCTCTAACCAATTTATATATTTTTTTTTCACCAGTATTCTTATGTAGGCACCTGTCATGGTTCTACACCTGTTAAGCCATATAGCGAGCAAGTACTGAAGGGTTACATAGCATGCAAATGCAGCAGAGTCTCCTCAGAGAACATTATCAAAGAAAAGAAAGACATAAATTAAGTAGAGAGTAAATTTTACTCGCAATATATCAGGTATGAAGGCAGGCAAATGTACACAGCATGATTTCAGGCACACTAATCCTTCTCCCTTTTATTTTTTATTTGTTTTTTTTTTTTTTTTTTTTGTGGGTACATTGGAGGGCCAAAGCCTGGGGAGGGAGAGGGAGAGCCGAACCCATGACTTTGGGTGGCAGCGCACCACCAATGGGCTAACCCCGCTCCTCAGACAATACAAGGGGAAGTGCAGGCACTTGTCAGTTGTCACCCTTATCATTTCTGAAGCACTCATGTCTAAACATTAAAATGGCTACTTGTACCCTGGATGACGCTAGGAAGAGCTGATTAAAGAAACTCCCAGTAGTTTAATGTCTTAAAGACTGTCATAAACCATGAAAGCAGAAAGAGCCAGTAGACAAATTTCAAGCACACAATAGAAATGTATATCAAAAGGAAACGGAAAATTCTAAACTCATTATCAATGCTAGGTGTAGAGTACCTTAGGATGAAGATTTAGTATCACAATAGAAAACTCTCCAATAGACCACATAAGAAGAACAAGGACAGGAGATACTAGTACCAAAAGCTAACCAGAAGTCAAGCATTAGCAATACCCAGCATCACGCCTCATCATTGCCGTGATCTTGACTCAGCACGCCTGGCTTCATCTGATGTCGAAGGAAATAGCTCCACATACCGTGATCCAATGGTCATCTTGTCCTTGCACATTGCTTTCTTAGCCTCCTCAGCTGCGGGAAACTCTACATATGCTTCCCCGGTAGCTTTCCCATCAGGGCGGCACGCAATATGTATCTTATCATCTGCCAGCTTGAAGTCTCCGAAGAATTCCACAATATCAGATTTCGTCACAGAGAAAGGCAGACCCCGCAACTTCAATATCTCAGTGTACTCCATTTGGTCCTTGTCATGGGACCTCTTAGATCGAGCCGGAGGAGGGCTTCCACAGTAGTCATTATCATAAATTCCTTCATAATTCACCTCAGCAGCTACAGCATGGTAATAATCCTGCTTCTTGCACCTGAAAACTTCCACATATCTCCTCCCCATGTTTTGTCTATCTCTTTGTAGAGCAAACTCAGCCTGCATGGGTGCCGCAAAGACGACGAAAGCCTCCCCTGAGAACCGCCTACTCTTGTTCACCAGCAACACATCCACAATGTCCAGCCCAGCAAAGAACTTGAAGATGTCGATGTCGGTGCAATTGAAGGGAAGCCCCCTGAGACGAACCACAGGAAATGTCGAGGGCTGGAATCCACTGCCATAGCCATAACCCTGGAAGCCACTTGAACCGCTGCTCACTGCGAAGTAGGGATTTGATTCCATCATTCTTTGTCTCTTTGAGCCGACCTCGTACCCGTCCGAAACCCCCCCGCCTCCCAACATTGCCCTTCAATAATTCATACCCAAAAGAACAAAAAAAATCCCCCACTCAACCTTGTTAATAAAACCATACCCAACCCTTTTTTTCTAACACCTAGTTTCCTAGTTACTACATTAGCTCCTAAAGCATTTTCTCATATGCTGTCAACCCATGAACAAATATACACCACATGAACCCAAAAGTAGAGCAAAGCATAGAGGAAACACAACAATTGGTGACACAGGCCAGTAGTAACTACACCTCAAACTCAGTAATTATACTAGGGAGACCAATCAATAGATGGCCTCTAGGATAAACTAAAACACGTAAATGTCACTCTGACATCCAAGCAAACTCATTCTTTGACCCATAAAGATTGACAGAATGTAATTTTATTAGGCAAAATACTAACAGATGGCAATAAACAAGGTAACATTAGAGAGCCAAGAGAGTCATATGGGGAAAGCTGTTCTGGGCCATCTAGTGCCATGTTTCCTCCACATGACCTTACATAACTTGAAATCCAAGCTAAATACAGTATTATAAGGCTAATGGTCAACACAAGCTATCATCATTCAAACCAAATAAATGACAGGAAACGTGATCACATTTAAATGGTAAAACAGTAACCAAAATCCCGAACCAAAATCACAAAGTGAAACAAACTAAAGGTCATGTGACTAGCAAATGACTGTTCGAAGTTTGAACTAACAAATTCCCATCCCATGTCCATTTTTCTGAAATTTTAGGGAGTACAAAAGACGTTCTCTCTGAACTGACATGATATCATCTGAGTAACACTTGAAGTGCACAAAATTGGTCTCATACAGCAGGTTTGTGCACCTTGCCATGTCCATGTCAGACTTTTAAGGGTTTTCAGCAATGGCACGTCTCCACCGTGACATGTTAGTTCATGTGTTCGTATTCCACAGGCAAAAGATTAATAATGCAATTCAAGGTAATGGAGTTAAACTAAAGAGAGAGCCACAGATAAGTGACCAAGGCCATCGGGGGGGTTTCATTCGATAACAGCACCCAAATTGATAGATGTTGCTCTGGACAAAAGTGAGAGGGGACAAGAAGATCATGTAGCTAGCTCCTAGTAATAAGGATAGGGCTTAAATGAAATTGATTAATAATCATGTGCAAAGCCCTTTCCATAAAAAACGAGGAACAAATTTAAAATAGAACCTTCAAAAACCACTATGCCGTTTCTCTATATCGGTTTATGCAATTTCGCAAATACAACAAGAACACAAATCATACCCATCCCAATTTTGAATTAAAAGAAGATCGATGTACAAGAAACAAGTGCACCCTAATCACACAAGGGGATATAAAGAACATGGACACACAATAAAAGCAATAAAAGTTGGAAACAAAGAGATAACAAGCTTTCTCAACTTACCCTCTCGCTCCGTACATGGCTTCGCAGGCTCGTTCGATTCTCTGAATCTCTGATGCAAGAAAAGAAAACTTCTCAATCGTTGTTCACAGAGAGAGAGAACTTTTTAGTTAAAAACCCTAATCCAGATTTGGGAAGATTTGGAGAGAGAGAGAACAAGAAACCTCGCTAGGGTTCGAAGCGTTGAAGTCTTCTCCGTTTTCGTGAACAATTCTGGTAATTTGATCGATATATGTGTGTGTATATGTATCTCCCAATTACTGAAGCCCGTCAAGGGTAGAATGGTCCACCGACATTATTCAAGACGACATCGTTTATGTTAGTTAAACACTCCACGGTTTTTGACTTCTGTGACTATCTATCTATCTATCTATCTACTATTATTACTATAATAAAAGCCGAAATGACAATTTTTTTTTCTCTAATAAAAGCCGGAATGACGAGTTTTTTTCTCCGGTATGCTTAACTGTTGAAATGTTCTTTGTGTCCTCATTTCACTTATTTTATTACGTTTGTATACCAACCACAAAATTCACCAAATCACACTGCCCGTTTCATTAGTGCCTGATATCGCCAAAACCCTCGCCTGAAGAATGAACAATCCGCCTGATATCTCCAAAACCCTCACCGCAAAAATGAACAATCAAGTCAAAACCCTCACCGCAAGAACGAACAATCAAGTCGATCAAAGCGCCTGACATTGCCAAACCCGACACCACCTCCAATCTCTCACAATGAATTTTGATCAAGAATGCTGATTTTATCAAGAGGTTGCGATGCATGCATTCATCAATACCCAATCTGCATGCTGTCATATATGATGCAGCGCTGATCCTTCTTCGATTGCCAACTCAAATACACTAAACCATGCATTCATCGATACCCGATTTGCACACTGTCATAAATGATGCAGCGCTGATTCTTCTCCGATTGCTGACTCAAATACACCCAAACCACCTCATACATTCACCGGCTTAACCCTTTCATGTGACCGCCTCACACATCCATTGCCACGATCCTCATGCGTGTGTATACATATGCAATCATGTTGTGGGTTATAACGACCAGAATTGGTGGCAACAAGGTACAAAAGTGATTGCTATTTGTATTTTTTTTAATCTTTTGTTGCTTTGATAAATTTATATAATCCTTGCTGGTTTGAGTCCTATAGTTTTGTTTCAAAATCTATGTATAAGTCTGGCTATTTATTTGTTAAAGCAATACATGTTTGTATAGTTTTTGTCTAATGAAATATTCAATATTTTTGCATCAAATATTTGTAATTGTCTAGCTATTTTTTTTGTTATAACGATAAATGTTTGTAGAATTGTTGTGCAATGAAATATTGAATTAGGGAGTGATCTAAACTAATCCAGCGATTTTCGTCTTCCAAAATTGTGCTCCATCATCACCACAGAAGGTTCATCTTTGCCGCGAACATATTCCAACCGAATCAAATCTAATCAAAGCAGCACCTTGTATGATTTTTGGCAAAATTAGCCTTTCCTATACAAGATGACTGGTTTGTTATCTTGAAATCTTAGTTTATAGGCATTGGTTTGAGTTTGGTTTGATTAGATGAAGGATTGGTTTGTTTTGGCCATTGTCACTTAGATTTGTTATAGTTGTGCAGGTGGAGTGTCTGGCTATGGTGATTGTGCCTTGGGTATGATGAATTGGTCTGGAGTTTGACATGGTGGTTGATATTGGTGACGACCACCATACAATGATATGAAAAGGTTATTGTTGGCAGAGACTCTGGGGTTTTGGAGGAGCATACAAGAGGAATTTTATAGAATCACCATACTAGCAATAACAGGGTTATAGGACTATAGACCGGTAATATAAGAAGATTGTTTCCAAAGATTAGAGAACTATAAAATTAATAAAAGTAAATTAGACAAAAATCCTTCATGACCCATCATATGTGATTAATGTTTGTTCATTTTGGTTTAAGGACCTTTTTTATTTTTGATTTCTATGATTTTGGCAGTTCTTTAACATCAGAGACAACTATATATTTAAGCTTGGAATGACTTGAAGATGATGCATTGCATATGCACCGTATAAATTGATTTGTCTTTTGGCTTTGTTTATTCATTTGTCTTTCTCTTGGATACTCATCGTTCAGTTTATGATAATATGGAGTTTACTTATAAAATAGAGGAGTTTATAAGGATTGTATGCTTCTGCTTTCAAGTGGCATGCAACAATGCAAAGCAATCGTTTCACCTTACAGGCACCCTCACCAGCCAGTACAAACCAATGAGCAAACTAGTAGTGGATACTCCCAGGACTCAGGAATTTCGTGAAGAAGGGTCAAAGTTGAAAGAAAAAAAAAATAGTGCTACCCTTGTACCTTTTATCAATTATGCCACTTAGATTTAGACTATGTACTTATTAGCCCTAAATTTATTTATATGTAATTATATATGTGATTTTGATGATAACTTATTTTGATTTATAAATACTTTCTTAGTTAAATATATTCAATACTTTTAATCTTTGGTCTAGTCGGTGTAATAAAATTTTGTAGGATTGTACTGTTAGGGATTTATACTAAAAAATATGTTTTGTGTAATGGTTTTAGTATTTATTAATAAATTAGTTATTCTATTTTAATGAGAATCTGTGTGAGCAATGGTTGTATTGTATTATTTATTTCATGATTATGCATGTGTGTCTCTTATTCTATAAAGTAGATGATTAGGTGTGTAGAGTACGGCTTACACACGGAAAATCAGATCATCGGTTCTTATGAAATATAAGTTTATCATTCACAGTATTTGATGGAATTGGACACACTATTAGTAGGACTGTAGCACAAGGTTTTATAGGTATGTCTTGACTATAAGGAACGGTATAGTTCCAACTCCTTATACTAGTACATTTTGTGTGTATTAAATAGGACCGCGTTGAGGTAATTATTTTTATACTGACTATATGAAACAATTAATACCTCATGATTATTATGAATACTTATACTCTTAATCCTAATATAATAAATAGACACGTGCATGTTGTATTTATTGTTTTAATTTACAGAAGAGTGAGATTCTTTGTAGGTCAATAAACTCAGTGAGTTGGACAATAACATTTCATGTGTGGTGAATATTAATTATTGATTAAATCCACGTCCCAGTATAAGAATTGATGATACTCCCTTGATGAAACTTATAAATTTTGATTATGTCAAATCTTGCATGTGGATTATAAATTCGACATATCAAATAAGTTAAGTGGAAGGTATCAAGGAATTAAATAAGTTTATTAAATTTAATTGTTAGTAATTTAATTTAATAGACGGGTATTTGTAATCTTAACGTGGGGAGATAAATAAGCATTTAATAATATGGAGCTCGAAATATAATTCTTAGTATGACAAAGAGTACAATTATAATTCATTAGTGGTATAAATTATAATTTATGTAAATAGGGATTAATCTTGGTTGGATTAAGAATTCTTATTTGTGTAGGAAGCCCTAGTTAAATTAATCTTATGGTCCCTGTTGTAGCTTTTATATATACGTACTTTAAGAGTAGCTAGGGTTACGCTTATTCATAATTGAAAGATACACGCTTTTGTGAGGAAGAGAAACTCTAGCAATTGCGAGCCTCTCTCTCTAGAGTAAGGCATATACGAGGGATACAGCAGAATTTCGAAGGTTGAGTTCGAATAGTTGATTTGTGTTTGTTGTTGTTACTTGTTATTCGGGATCAAACCAGAGAGATCTCAAAAGTATGATTCTAATCACGTGGATTAGACTATACTAATCAGATCAGAATTTTTGATAGTATGCTTATGCACTATAATTAGGTCGTGGAAAATTTTGCAGTCCCCAATATATAAAACACTTGAAAAAGTGATCAAGACTTGAAAAGTAATATCTAAATTCTTAAGAATTATGTTTTAAAGAAACTTGATTCAAGGAAGAAAATTAGAGGACATAATTTTCTTCTAAGGTTGAAATTCGATGAAATTAGATCCTATGATACAATTATAGCAGTTTGTCTATATCTTTTGATCTAACCGTTGGATTGATCTAATTCTTGTGGGACTGGAGATAAGACTCAAATGTCTAATTACGGTGTTTTATGAAGTTTTCACGAATAGACCGTTTTGTGGAACAAAAATGAGCTAGAAAGTGACTTATTAGATTTGAAATTTAAAATATGGCAACTTGGAGGCAGTTATGATTATTTGACCATATCTTTTGATCCAGAAATCCAAATGATCTGATTCTTGAAGTTATGAAAAGTTAACATCCATATATACATTTGATATGTGATATGAATGTTCAAATTCAAATGTTATTTAGGTGAAACACAAGGTAAAAGAAGAATTAGTGCAGTAAAAATTTAAAGATGACAGTTAAATAGATAGCTTGAGTATTTCACTCATATCTTTTGACTCAGATATTCAAATTCTTTGATTCTTGAAGATCTGGAAAGGTAACGTTCATATCTACATTTCATATCATATAGAGATTTTTAAACTCGGACGTTTGCTATATGAAAAAGCTTATGCAAGTTGACGTAGCTGTGTAGAAATTTAAATATGGCAGCTGGGAAATAGCTCGAGTAATTTGATCATAACTTTTGATATGACTATTGGATTGACCTAATTCTTAAGGTTCTGAAAAACTTACTTTCATATCTACAACTTTTTTCTTATAGACATTTTCAAATTAGAATATTATCAAGCAGAAAATAGAAGGTGAGGGTGAAGACATCCGATATGAAATTAAAAATTGTATCTGGCAGCAGCTTGCTCAACGGGAAGAAATCTTCAATACTTTCTCAAACGGCTAGAAACATATTTGAAGTTACAAATCATCCCCATATCTTCATTTATAAATAGAAATACACTTGAGAAACAAACAACAACATCAAGAGCAATAAGAGATTGTTCATCAAAGTGATATTCATCCTACAAAGTCTTTGAGAGCGTAATTGTCTTTTATCTTGTAATATTTTGAGAGGTTCATTGGCATATCTATTGTTTGAGAGAATTTATTTGTAAGCAAGAGTGGTTGTACTCTTGCTCTTTCTTCTTGTAAGGGAGAGACTAGTTGAGGAAAATAACAAGGGATTGAGTGGGACTAGTATCTGTGCAAAAACTAGTTAGAGTGAGGGATCATTTGGTTGGGTGTGACTAGCACTTGTGTAAAAACTAGTTTGACGGGTGTGACTAGCATCTGTGAAAAGAACTAATTGTAAAAGAGAATTAGCGTATGGGTTAAAAGGCTAGTAGTTGTATCTACGATTTGAATATAGTAGAGAAAAATCTCAAGGAATAAGTCTTGGGGAGTGGACGCAGACTTTGGAGTTGAAGTTAAATCACAATAAATCTTGGTGTCATATTCTCTTCTCTCTATCTCTTTTACTTTATAATTTGAATTGCTTGCATTTTTTTACAACATATTATTGGTTGATTAATATTTGTTTGAATATTTAGTTAGAATTTTTAAATCTGAAATTATTTGTTGAATTATTGTTTAAACTCAATTCACTCCCCTCTTGAGTTACCACCTGGACTAAGTACTATAAGACCTAACAGATATAAAGACAGTAAAAATAATAATGGATGTAGTACTAAAAAATATAGGTGCTACTTTCCTACTAATTTTTTTTATTTCTAAACCACAAGGACAAGACAAAATTACTTGAATTTAAGACGACAAAGATAAATTACTTGAGTTTTAGAGGGGCAATACAATTATTTTATTATGAATACTAAAAAAATAGAGTGCAAGCAAAATTTTTAAAACTTTAGGTGGGACCAATATACGTAATTTATCATAAATATTCAAAATTATACATGGTATAAAATAATTTTTCAAAACTTAGGGGGGGCCTTGGCCTCCGCCTAACCCCCTCCCCCTTTGTGCATACACCACTGGACCCATTTGTTTGCGAGATAAAAAAATGAAAAATAAGTAATACTGTGGGATTAGAAAGGTGGTGATGGATAGTAAGTAATATCTTATGTGATTAGAGATTACTCATACTACGATTGGTTAGGATAAAATTATGATGGGATAAGTAATATTATTTTGTTAAAATATCACATTAAAAATAAAAAATTAATAGAAAAATTAACTTTAAAGTATAATATAGCTATTTAATATTATATTAACCTATTATAATAATAAAAGAAGGGTAAAAATGTCATTTTTGAGCTTATTATAAGGGAGATGATAAGTAATACTACCTACACCATGATATTACTTATCTCTCATTTTGGGAGATTAATAATCCAATTGAATTACATCTCTTCCATCTCTTTTTATTTTCAAACATAGGATTAAATGGCCCACGAATAACAAATCAAATTCCTTACTCTAATCCTCAAACAAACATGGCCCTATTGTCCGGTGTTTGCGGGTGGTGTTCAAATGGGTTTTGCAACACCAATTTCGCCATTGAATTGCTATGGAGATCCTGGAAGTAATAGCGGTGAGATCTTCAGTGTTGCCATGGAAGTTCAACGGGGCATTGGAGGAGACCAAACATATAATTCCATGAACTATAGTAATCAATGATTTTCACCTGTCCTACCAGCACAATTATTTTACTATTATATCTATTCCAACATTTCCAGAGGATTGCAAACCCATGCGCGTCAGTTTGGTGGAGGAACATTCAACAGTCATGTCAGGAGGTGAGAACATTATCTGATAAATAATGAAGTTCGAATTTTTTTTTTTTTGGTCAGGTTTTCTCCCCAGATTCTGTTTAGTAGTTGAGTTATGCACAAATCCCACGTTAGTTTCACTTTTGCTTTCTGAATTTCCTTCACTAACAAATAAGAAGAAAGTTTTGCAAGAGGGTAGTCTTCTTCCGCTCCCTACATTATGATTGTACATACTAGCTGAGAAAAACAGAACACAGAATTTCGACAAACACCAGAAGGACAAAAAATTCTCTATGTTCTCTATCTTCAGTTAGCAAATCAGTACTAGTTGAAGACTTTTCGACGAATAAATTTGCTGACCCTTGTAGATAATATCAACCAAGGTATAATCCCAACCTGCATTTGCATTAAACACATGATCAGAACCCTTCTATAGAAATCGCCAAGCAGAAGTCTTATGATTTGTACTTGCAATAATTATCTGATTTGCTTCATAAGACCCAAAAGAAAGAGAGAATTTTCTGGACTGGACTAGTGCCCTTTATGTTCCATGGCATTTCTACCGGCAGCATATGCATAAAGTATGGCCAGAATTATTGGAAAAAAGTTTAATCAAACAACTCAAGCATGCTACATAACACCGAGTCTGGTCGTTAGAGACCTGACATCTTGTAAGTTTAAAACCCAAAAAATAAAACTACTCTTTTAAGGAGTACGAAAGGACTAGATTAGGAATTGCACTCCAACATTTACATGTAAAGGAGACATCAACTTAAAACAACAATGACTCACAGTTGAGAACTCTTTAAGCTTCAAATCTCGTAGAGTTAGCATGGCACCAACAATGAGACCTCAAGAATTGAGGAAGATGATTCCTGCACTCAAGGTTGAAAGACTTTTTCTTTCAATGTCTTATAACATAGCTCTGCAGGTTCTTTTTCCTTTTTGATTGCTTCCTTTCAGCTTTTACTTATTTTATTTATTTATTTATTTTTTTTTTCAAAGGTTGATGGGTAACTCTGCCTGTATCATGCTTACTGTTCCTATCTTTTTGACAGCCAATCCCAACCATGGACAGAGGAGGTGGGTTGTGGTACATTGACAGCTAATGTAAAACTTACTGTCTCACCTTATGAATATGGATCCGAAATGGATAAGTGGTGTTACAAAACTTGATATAAGTAGAACTGAATGCATCAAAGAAAAGTTAAAAAGTGCATCAATTGAAGATAAAATGAGGAGAAGTCGTTTGAGATGCTATGGCCATCTGCAACATGGACCAACTAATACGCCAATAAGGAATGATTTTATCCATGTTGAGGATGCTAAAAGAAATAGAAAAGCCATAGAGGACATGGGTCGAGGCTATAAGAAAGGACAGAGTGTTTATACTTAACTAAGGACATGACTTGCCAACTAGAGATAATGAATCCATGTAGCCGACCCCAAGTAACTGGAACAAAGGCTTGTTAGATATATGTGGGTTTTTTTTGTTTTTTCGGAGGAGGTTGTACGGGCACTCACACCAAAAGCTTTCCCGAAAAGCCACTTGGTAAAAGGAAATACCACTTCGAAGTGAACTGGAACTGATAACAGAAACCTGCGAATTTTTTTTGGCAAAATGGCAATATGGAAAATTTCACTATTCTTGTTACGAGATTAACCTGTTAATAGCTTCCTATCTTGCCAATTTTTTTTATTTGCCGAAAGCATCTTAAGTTTCTGGTTGGTAATATCACCAGTGTCTGGCAGACAGTAAGAAAATATTGACTGCTGCTTGCCTGGTAATAAGACAGAGAGCAGCTCAGCTCCATTGTCTAACTGGATAACTTAAGAGAATTTACTAAATGAAACATTTCTCTAGCGACAAAACAAAGAATGATGTAGTTAGAAAAGGGTAACTATTTCATTTACCATAACATTATCACTCAAAGGACTCCGCTGTTCTCCAAGATAGCACCTTCCCTGCAAAAGGAGAATTGTACTGAATCAAGACGTAGCAGTAATCTTTCAAACATTTCTATGTTTTTACATACTCAACAAATAAACATGCCCGCTGCTTGCCTTTGTCATCCACGATATATTTGTCAATCAGAATACGAAGTGCAGCATCACAAGGAGTAAACTAAGCTAAGTGTAGAAGACACCGACAGTAGACAGGGAAAAAAAGCACTTTCAAAATTGCATTTAAATATTAATGACAAAAATGCATTACCAAAGGGCTCCACCAGTTGCCTGGATATCACAGCGACAGGGACCCGCCAAAACCAGTAAATCAGCAAAAAGTATGTAAAAATTTGTTTGGTATCAATGCAAGTAAACATTTTAACACCTTGTTCAGGGGAACATATAAAAACTTTAATCATCAAACTGTTCCCAAGATCACCTTTAATGTTGTAAGACCTTTCAAATATGAATCATTTGACAATTTCATCTCCTTGCTGTGCAATTCTTGTACTACAAGATGATTCAAACTGTTAGTTTCCATCCATAATAGGCAATATACATCCACATTGCAAAAGGAACAAGAAGCCAGCAGGAAATACAAATGACAACAGGAAGAAAAATACAGAACGATAATGCGACACAGGAGGGAAAAAAAAAATGTCTAATGACACAGACACTGCAAACCTAACCATTTGAAGCAGAACATGTCTACTATGGTATCCTATCTTTTTAAGCAGATACAGGATAGTCAACTGAAATGCTATAAGTCTAGACGTTTAAAGAATGGTCAATTTCGAAGGATGCAGCTTATTACAAAATTAAAGCCTAGCATTTAAGAAAAATGAAACTAAGAATCAGAAAGGGCACATTGTAAAATAAAAAAACAGAATCATGTTATTTGGGACCATTATTGACACATAATGATATGCTATATAGTGTAAGCCATTTATAAATAGATATATATATATATATATATATGTTCAGCTGAACAAATGAAATCAAAATAAGAACCAGAGAGAGAGAGAGAGAGAGAGAGAGAGAGAGAGGGGCAAGCACTCTTCCATCATGGAGCTCCCCTAGTCAACATTTTCCATACTGCTGCCTCTTACTGCAAGCCATTGTCTTCCTTCTAACACCTTCTGGGTTTGCGAAAGGCAATCATTGCCTCAAATCATGCTGCACTGCTGCTCCACTTGCCCCGCTTCCTCTTCACAAATAGGACCTAATATGATCACAATGGGCTCCCTCTGAACGTTTCATCCACCAGGAGTAATTGTCGTCTTGCTCATTCATGACCACTCCCCTGAAGCACTCCACTCATGCTCCCTTCCTTCTAACCTCTCAAACTGAAATCAAGGACACCCCTCTTTGTCTAGATTCTAAAAGACCAGCTTCAGCCCTTTGCAAAGAGGAGTCTGGTTGATGAAGCCCACTAAGAGAACCAGCCCCTTCATCAATATTGAAGCCTCATTCATGCAGCCTTTCTGGTTCACCAGTTCCAAACTGGTACATTGGCCGAGTATTCAGGCTGTATCATGACCTCAAGAAAACTCCATGCTCTCAAAGTCAACTCCTTTGACAAAGTCTCCCAGCTAGTCCATCCTTCTCCCACCCCCATGGCCAGCGGGATCACTGGGTCCACAACTAATAATACCCTGCTAGCCAAAGAAGCAAGGCCTAAATAATCTAGGCCCTCAAAACACTCAATGAGGCCCAGCCGACCCATTTTGGGATGGATTCCATTCTCCCTGTGACAAGCACAATCTGGACACTCATCTGTAGGCCCAACAGGCCGAGCATCAAATGGGAGAAGAGGAAGGTCAAACAAAAAAGAGAGGTGTATGCTTGTAAGGAGAGCATGAAATATCATATCTTAAAGATTTAAAACCAACAGGAAGGATGATATAAAAGAGCCCAACTAGTCAGCATGATGCCCTGTCAAGTAGGTTGAAAATTTCCCATTGGATTAATTGTGTTTTTCACAACTAATCACCAGCATTGAAAGCAAAAAATTCTGGATCATCTTTTAGGTTTAAATAATACCTGCTTTGCCTAATAACTGCATCGTTAAGAAGCCCATATGCCTTCCAACAACTCATATTTCAAAAAACCCTACAAATCCTAGAAAACAACCCTACATCAGTCTGCACAGTTTCATTCAATTATCATTCATTGTCAATCCTCAAATGCCATTGAACCTAGATACTGAATGTCTGAAACCATAAAATTCAAGAAGGCCCTTTTCGATTGTCTGTGAAGTCTTATCTCCAAAACAACTTTCTACCTACTACACAAGTTTCTGAAAACTGAAAAGAAAAAAGAAACAAAAAAAGGAGAAAAATAAATAAAAATAAATTCTTCCAGTAGAGAGGCTTGTAAAAGTAACATTTACTAAAAAGAATACGTTCTTTTTGCAAGGTCCTCCTTAGCTGCTGCCATCCTCCTAAGTTTAGCAGCTTGTGCGAACGTTGAAGGCCTGTGATCAACAAAGAAGTAAAGGAACCCTTTTAGATTGCATGTTCCATACAAGGTGCATTATATTCATCATAAAATCATCTCTTTACTGGGTGTAATTTGAACTCAACTTTCTATGTGTACTTACAAGCGTACACACATACATGATATGTATATAAATCCTCGTATATATATAGAGAGACAGAGCGAGAGAGAGAAGTTAAGAGAGATAGAATTATTAAGAGGCCCCAAGCCTAGCCTAAAGTAACAATTGCAGAGAGAGATGAAAAGAGAAAGAATTGGCTCAAAAAGTTCCATTAAAAATAATATTCATAAAGTAACAAATAAATTTCTAAACTGCAATCATGGAAAAGTTACAAAACATGTTCAAGATTCTCTGTGCAATTAATATTAATATTGAAATGATATATATCTGTGTTATGAAGCCATTGGTACAGGACAGCTTACAACTCCAAAATCCAATTAGAACCCATACAAAATTTTCCTGTGATACACTTCCATTAAAAGCAAAAGAAGGTGAAATAGAAACATCAGAGCACTCACTGTGACAAGGAGCTCGCCTCCGTATACAGTTGCTTAATCTCCGTGCGCAATTGGGCCTCTACGGCAGACTTTGATCCCCTCTGAGAAAAGCATAGAAACAAAATACAAGCCATTTTAAAAAAGCTGGTAACTCTGAGACATGAATTACCATTAAAGATATCTAGGGCAGAATAATGAAGCAGAAATATTTGAAGAAAGTAAGAACCTGAGAATATCGAAGCATTATTTTTTTTTATATTAGATGCTATTTTACTCTCATAATTTCATTGTACGTGAGATGATGTCAATATTTTTCTCGAAAAAACAATGCATAAACAAGAAAAGGAGGGGGGGAAACCAAATAAATTGTTATTAGTAAATTCACCATGATTCTTGTAACTTGTTACTAAAAGTCAAATAAAATTGTATGTATGCATGTGCATACATAATTATAAATATATATACATGTGTATATACACAGAGAGAGAGAGAGAGAGAGGGGTGGGCATGCTGACTAGCTTAAAATTCAGCTACTAGCTCTGTACGAATTATATGTCAATATCTTTAGTAAATTGCAAGCGAAAGAAAACAAATTTATCTAACAATGTGATTGTGATTGTGATTGTGAGGACAAAAAAGAATGATTTTTTTTTATTTATAAGTAAAAGTGTCATTGAAACACGCTAAAAAGAGCGCTAACTATGTACAAAACTAGTCAAAACAACTCAACACGTAAGTTAAGCTTATCTATAAACTTTATAAGAGACGATGAAGATTCCCAAAAGTTCCCAAAAATATAACCTATGGCATGCAATTTTTCATATTAGGTACCACCATAAAAATGTCTTCAAAAGTACGATGGTTTCTTTCTCTCCAAATGCACCACATAACACAGAGAGGAGCCACTTTACACACTTTTTTCTTACCTTGAACTCTACATCCATCCTCCCAACATTCGAATAACTTGAGAACTGATCTTGGCGTAACCTAGTATACCTCAAAAACTGATAATAAAATGGCCCAAAGCTCCTGGGCCACTTCACAATGAAGCATTAAGTAATCCACAAACTCTCTAGACTTTCTACACATTATGCACCAGTTAGGAAATTTAAAGCCTCTCCTAACCAAATTGTCTATAGTAAGGATAAAGTTCAATGATGATGCCCAAGCGAAAAAAGTCACCTTTGTGGGCACACTCACACCCCAAATTTCTTTACCTGGATTATCTTTCCTCGACCCACCGCACATTATGGAATAGTATGACCTTACCGAAACCTCCCCATTATTCTACTTCCATTTCATCAAGTCCGGATCACCCCTATTCACCTTAACTTTATACACACAAGCCAGCAGCTCTGAAACAATCTGTAGTTCCTAAACCTGAAAAGGCCTAAAAAAGAGAGGTTCCCAAATGACACTTGCGCTAATGATTTTCATGTGCTCACTAACCATAGCTTCCTTGTTTGCTGCAACGCCAAACAAATCTGGGAAGGCCATAGATAAGGGAATATCCTTGCACCAAGTATCTTGACAAAAAAGAATACCACTTCCTTCGCCCACCACAAACTCCACATGTTTGAAAAACTCAACCTATCCCCTCTTTATACCTTTCCAAAGACCTACCCTATAAGAATCCCTCACCTCTTTCGAAGCCCATCGTCTATGATGAACTCCATACTTACAATCAATCATCCTTCTCGACAAATGGCCCTCCTCCTCTACATACTTCCACATCCATTTTCTTAATAAAGCTTGATTGAATTGGCGAAGGCATCTAATACCTAGTCCACCTTGGTCAATAAGATTGCATTTTTTTTCCACCTCACAAGGTGAAATTTGAACTCCTCTCCCAATCCTCCCCATAAAAAGTTGCTTTGAAGTTTCATCAACCTTTGTTCCACTGAAGCAGGCATAGTGAAAAGGGACATAAAGTAAGTTGGCTTGCTAGAAATTGTGCTTTTGGTTAAAGTTACTCTACCTCCTTTTAAGAGATATTGTCTCTTCCAACTCGCAAGCCTTTACTCAAAACACTCAACAATGTTTTCCCACACCACTGTGGACTTGAAAGTAGAGCCCAAAGGCAACCCCAAATGCAACGAAGGAAGAGCCCCCACTTTGAACCCCATACAATCTGCCATATCCTACAAATATGTCACCTCACCTACAAAGATTAGTTCACTCTTGCTCATGTTAATCTTCAAGCTTGACATTACCTCAAAGCATATTAAAACACATGGAAGATATTTGGGTTAATCCTTCTCCACATCACAGAAAATAATTGTGTCATCTGCAAATAAGAGATAAGAAAGCTCAACCATATCCTACCCCCTTCTATTAACCTCAAAGCCCTTGATCATCCCCCTGACCTCTGCCTTCTTTAACATTCCACTTAAAGCTTCCATAACTATGGGAATTAAAGAGTTGTGGATAAGCCCTAAACAACGTATGATTGAATACAAAAATTCAAGTGCAAGACGAAGGGACCTTTTTCTTCTATTCGATATGTGTGGATATGAATTGGAATGCGATTACGATCGTGAAGATTACTAGAGCAACTGGAGATCTTCTATGTCCCTTTTCCATTATTATTTGCTTTTGCTTCTGTGTTTCTGAGGCAGATTCGGTGTTTTTGAATCTCTAGATCTCTGTGTTTCATTGTTGTGTTGTTTGCCAAACGTGACAATTTGTGACTTGAGCATGAAAAATTCTACTCTCAAATGGTTTTTAAAGGTAATTACACTTTATACCTTGTATAATTCTCACAGAATATTTTTATTATTTTATTTCTCTAAAAAATAATATTAAAAAGACAATTTTATCCTTCTGTGCTAAATAAAAAGTTGTCATTCATAAGGGCATTTTTGTTATTTTATAAAATTTGACACAGTTCCATCCCCTTTGCAACTAAGTCCAAATTATAAAAGGTTATGTGTTCACTTTTAAACCATATGAGAGTCAAGTGATTTTTAGCTCACAGAACAAGGCAGAAATTATAATTAGTCCTAATTTTTATTAAAATTATAGTTAAATTGTGATTATTGATTAAAAAATAAACCATAAATAATAATATTATTTTACATAAAAATTCTGTTTGTATAATTGTGAAGGGGATTTTTCGTAAGCCTTGATCTGCTCCGCAAACTGCCAACATAAACACTAGAAAGCCTACAAGAGCAGAAGACAGTGAGAATGCATCGACCCTTTTTGGCTCGATAGCACTCCGATGATTAAGTCAGACAAATTTAATCTCAATATTTTGAAAGAAAGAAATCAATTCTAGCTCTCAGTTGCACGTACCTTGTTTCTTAGTAGCATGGTGTATTTACAAGTTTTGGAGGCCCCATTCCTTCTAAAAGTGGTATTCTCTCTCTCCTTCTATGAATAGACCTCTCTTGAGTCAGTTTATGAATAGATTTGAACTTATCTTTAAGAGTCCTACTCCAGGTCAAACTAGGTCTCCTACCTAATGAACCTCTTTTGTGCTTTGGGAGTGCTTCAGTAGCTGTTGGATTAGTCTCCTTCAGGTCGGCACCACCATTCTTAGTGGGCTTGCTTTCATGCATGTCAGCTTGTGGCTTATTACAAGCCTCTTCTTTGGGAGGTCGGCACTACCACTTTTAGTAAGCCGGCCATAATCTGAAGAATGCAGAATGTTTATCCCATAATTGCCCCCCAGCCCTTGCACCCTATTTGGCCGAGCTTAGGCGACAAAGGCTATATTGTGCTGATAATAACAATACTTTAACTTTGGCCTTCTTTGACTGACCTACCAAACTTAAGCAGGACTAAATTCAGTTTTTATCTAAAATCCCTTCAAGCTAACCTACCACACTTTGTTAAAACCAAGTTATCTGCTTGGTCTTTTCTTTTTTGGCCTTTTTTGGCTGACCTACCAAACTTAGGTAGGACCAAGTATTCTGTTTTGGTTTTTCTCTTATGGCCTTCTTTGCCTGACTTACTAAACTTAAATAGGACCAAGCTTTCTGCTTAGATTTTTTGAGGGTTGGCCATTATTGGGCCGACCTGCCAAACTTAGGCAAGACCAAGGTTTTACACTTGGTTTTTTCTTTAACCTGCATTAGCCGATCTTCTTTACTTAAGCAAGACCAATGTTTAACACTTGATTTTTTCTTTGACCTTCATTGGCTAACATGCCCGATTTAGGCAAGACCAAGGTTTAACACTTAGTTTTTTTTTCTTTGACCTTCATTGGCTGACCTGTCCCACATGGGCAAGACTAAGGTTTGACACTTGGTTTTTTAGAGTTGGCCATTCTTGGGCCGACCTACCCAACTTAGGCAGGCCCAAGGTTTTTGTAAGCACCCCATTTTTGCCCGCTCGGCAATCTCTAGCCCGACCGGATCTAGTTTTCAAACATCACCGCACATATGGGCCTAAAACAGCTCTTTCAAACTCTAATCTAGTCAGCTAGTGGCTTCTTGGGCCCACAAGGCCCAATTGAAGCTGGGAAGACCATCTTGCCCTTAGGCACCCCAGGCAGCTTTCTAAGACTGGGTGGTCTTGAAAACCAACACCATCTAGGCTTCTTGAGACCTAGCGGTCTCGGGAACCAACGCCATCGAGGTAGCTTCCCAAGATCTAGCGATCTCAAGGACCAACACCTTATCAAATTCTAGACGGTTCACTTCTGGCGCCTGCTAGCCCGTCAATGTAGAATGTCCGTCATTTAGTAGTTCTCCGAGACCAGGCATTCTCAGGGACCAACACCACCCTTACAGGTAGTTTTTTTAGACTAGGCGTTCTCAGAAACCAACATCACCCTATAGGTAGCTCTTTGAGACCGAGCAGTCTCAGGGACTAACACCGCACAGGTAGCTTTCCGAGACCGGGCGGTCTAGGAAACCAACACCTAGGTCAACACCAGCGTCTGCTAACTCGACTCGGTAAAAAATGACTAAACCTGCCCCTCAGGCCTCCACGCACATCTTGAGAAAGTTCAAAATCCCTCCAGACGATAAGTCCACCCTTCTAAAGTGTTCCTAAACAGTTAGGTGTACTCAACACGCCATCCTATCCAATTTCGGTCCCATTCTAGTCAATGTTGGTCAAAATGATCGCTTTGCCCCTAGACGCCCCAACATAGTACAAATCCCATCAGACAGTGAAAAACTCTTCTAGGACCATCCTCGAACAGTCTGGCACACTTAACATGCCACTCTAACCCATTTTAACTCTAAACGCTTTCGACTCAACAAAAGTTCCCTAGAGCGTCTCACAGATGCTTCGCCAAGGTTGTCTTTTCTCCCGATTCCCTGGTTGTAACGTACCATTAAACGACTTGAGAAATGCGTAAACTAGGGAATTCCCAAAAGCTCGTCCATAGGTCTTTCCATCAATATGGCCCGATCGGATAGATTGTTTCCCGAAGCCCCTAATTGCTTGGCTTAAAAACTACCACTTTCAGTAACCCCTGGAGCGTTTCACAAACACTTTGCTAAGGCTGATTTTTTCTCCAATCCCCTAATTATAACGCATCGTCAAATGACTTCAGAAATGCGTAAATTAGGAAATTTCTAAAAGTATTTTCAGAGCACTTTCTATTGGTACGGTCTGATCGGAGAGATCGCTTCCCAGAGGCCCCAATTGCATAGCCCATAAATGGCTAGTTTTGAACACCCACGAAGCGTATCACAGACACTCTGCAAAAATGTATTTTTAGACACACTTTTTGAGACAATATTTCACTCTTCCGAACACCTTTCAATCTTTTTAAAAATTCAAAGTTCTTGAGAAACATTGGAAAAATATCGTGAACATAATCGATTTTCCCGAATCTTTCCCGGTTTGCACAATTATCGAAGCAAAGTTTAAACGAACATTTCCGGCGGCGGAGCGTATGCTACATGCACTTAGATTTTAATTAGATCTATCTAATTTTGTTTAGCCTTTAAGATTTAACCAGTACAATGTATGCCACGTGGCATTTTGCTAGTGGAACAGTACTGACGCATGTACTACATGCGCTAGTCCTCTCCAACTTTTCCTATAAAGGCCTCCCCTTTTGCATATTCTAGAATCGAAATTAATAATGAAGCTCTGCTAATACTGCTCCAGAACCTCGAATTCCTATATACATCCCACACTTCAAGCACTTAGGCTAGATTCTATCTCCCCCTAACCCACACACTACACCTATATAGCCTTCAATGCCATAGAAGACCTCATTGCAGCCCCTTCAAGTCTCTTCAAGGCTGTTCAAGCTCAAGTCAAGGCATCCATAGAGGTTTGAAAGTATTTGAAGGCAAAAGATAGTATTCTCTTTACATCTTTGCAATCCCGACTCCTCTCTTCTCCCTAGCCTACTTAGGTTATTCTCTATTTTAACCCCCATCTTCTACCCCCCTTTCTTTCATGCTTGAAACAAAGAAGCTCTTAGTTCATACCTAGAGGAAAGTTTGTGAGAGACACCGTGTAAGGAACTTCTGACAAACCTACTTTAAGATGGTATGGCCTTAGACCACCTTGCTATGTGGTGAAGCCTATAGCCTTGTATGATTTATGACCCCTTTGCATATAATTATCTTATTCATGTTTTGCATGCTTGACTTTGTTTTCATGTTTCAAAACCGTCACTATCTCTTTTCTACATCTCCATATTCAAAAGATTCCCTATAAATGGTGCTAGAGTTGATTCCTTGAAGTCTAGGTTAAACCCTCAATTTCTATACATTAGAAAACCCTTTTCAAGTCCCTTCATTTTATTTTGTAACTCTACATTTTATTGCTTTTCAAAGTTGTACTAAAATGATTTTCAAACTGTCTTCTTCTACGTTGATTTTCAAGGATTTTGCATTTTTGAACTTTGTGGTTGAAATGGTCCCTTGAAACCCTCTCTTGAGTGGTCTCCCCATTATCTTGACCATATGAACTCTAGTTCATTAGAGTTGGTTCTATTCACTTCAAAATGGTTTTCGAAATAATCCCCTTCAAAAAGGATTCCCAAAATTGCACTCTCTTTAACTTACATAAAAATGATTTTCTTAAATCATCATTTTCACTTTGATTTTTAGAAGTTTTTCTCTCTTGAATATTGTGGTTAAAATGATCCCATGGAGTCCTCTTTGGAGTAATTTCCTTCAAATCAACCATATGAACCCTTATTCTCTAGAGTGGTCTTCAACCTCTTAAAAGTGATTGTTCAAAACCTCCTTTCCAAAACTAATTTTCAAAGGATCATTCTATTTAATATTCAAGTCTTCAAGACTATCCATTTAATGTTGATTTTCATAAATTTTCCTCTCTTGAGTTTGTAGGTGAAATGGTTCCAAAGCAATCCTCTTTTTAGTAGTTTCCAAATATCAACCATAGTACCCCAACATTCACTTAAGTGGTTTTCAAAATCTTACTTTCAAGTTTAATACATAAAACCACCCTTCAAAATCACCTTCCAACCCTAGGTTAACTTGGCCGTAGTTGTTCAAACCCTAGATTAACCTAAACTTAGTTAGTCAACCCTAAGTTAACCTAACCTTAGTTAACCCTAGGTCACCTTAACCCTAGGTTAATGATTGCTCCTGGATAGTGCAATTTATATCCGCCAGTGTGCAATTGCGATGCAATAATGATATCTCGATAAGTCCGAGGTCGATCCACAGGAAACACAAGAATAAACTTAATTTGGTAAGTTCTACAATCAGAACAAAATGATAACGAGCTCAGAATCAATTAAAAGTGCAAGAAAACTTCCAAAAAGAAAAGAAAAATCAATTGTTGGAGATGGTTGATCTAAATTATGAGGCAATAAAATTAAACTAATTTTAGGGATATATTCAAATAATATAAAAAGGTCTTGGCAGGGTTGGATCCAGTAACCAAGCCTACAGGTAGGTTCCCAAGATAGATGTGATCAAAGAAACTCAAAATTCGATTACGCTCGTAGAGTTGATATTCAATTATTTACTAGTGTTCATATCAAGATCCCATTCATACCTGTCCCAGTTTATAAACCTGTCTACAAAGTATATTTGAAGCTTAATCAAGAACAGTAGATTTCTAAAGTACTCCTAATAGGAATATATAAATAATTATAATTAATACCTTTATTAGAAATTCTAGGTATACGTATCCCTACTTACCAATCAGTCTATACATACATGCTAGATATGATCAAGAATATTGTTTTCGAAGATATTCATAGGCAAGAAAACGAATCTTGATCCAAGATTTTGAAATATTGAAAAATAAATAATTATCTTGAATCTCTACCTGTAACCTAGTTATTTTCTTAACTCATACTAAGAACGGATTTAGCTACTAAAAATTATTATAAAAACTGCAAGAATGAAAATAATAATCAAAGGAAAAAACTACTACATTAAAGAAATATAATCTTGAATTCACAATAAGAACAAGAAGAAAAACTAAAGATGAAAACTAAAGATTAAAATATTCTCCCTTGAAAGATGAAAAGATTCATAGTCTCCAAAAGATGGATGATTCTTCTTTCCATCAACCTTAGAATCTTCTCCTCCTCCAAACAAAAAACTCCTAATTTTATTTTACTATCTCCTCCTCTATCTACAACTAAAAAGTGAGTTAATTTACAAATCCCGTCGTAGGCATACGAATGGGTCCAACCAAATGCTTAAACGGGCTGGTGTCGCACCCAGATTTTTCACACTCGAGGAATACTCACACAAACGGAAAAAATGCTGTACTCTCTCGTTGGAACTCACCCTCCTAAAAGAATGAGTGCGACTAGATTTGAATTGAAAATTGGTTTGAATAAAGGGCTTTTAGGAAAAGATTTGGAGTTGCCACCTAACTTGATTAAGGTGAGTTAGGTCACCTAAAAACTAAGAATAATTCGAAGACTACTCTTAGGGTTTTTGGAAAACGATTTTGAAAATATCTCCTCAAGAAAGGGTTTTTAGGAAAACAGGTTGTTTGGCAACCTTTGGAAAACATTTAGCCCTTTTTGAAAAATAACTCCTTTTGGTATTTGAAATCAGTGATTCTAGGTTTAGAGGTTGGTTACGTGTAGGGAAGACGCACTAAGCCATCACCCTACCCCGCCCTTTCGGTACCTACATGTCAATCTACCCTAGATTCACCTATCTTCGACTAACTATAGTTCAATCCTACCCACTTTGAAAAAAAAACATTTGAAAAGAAACTAACATGATGCATGATATGCAAGTGCAATAGAAGAGAGTTGATTTAGAAATAGATTTGAAAAGAGATTTGAAAAGAAAATTTGATTTGATTTTAGAAGAGATTTGAAAAGATAGAATTGAAATTGAAAAGTTTGAGAAACGAGAAATAGAAATTTGGAACTAGAAATTTGAAATTGGAAGTTTGAAAATAGGTTGGAGATTTGAAAAGATTTTGGAATTTGAAATTTGAAAAATGTGGAGGAATTTGAAATTTGAAAGGAGTTGTGACCGCACCCATGAGGGTTGCCTACGTATCCCTTTGGAGGAATCAGGTCAGTCGTAGTTCGGACCGGAGTCCGATTAAATATAGAAGGTTGGATTGGAAGAAAGAGATTGAATTGAAAATTGGATTTGATTTGAAATTAGAAGAGGAGATTGGAAATTGAAATTGAAAAGATTAGACTTTGATTGGAAGAATTGAAAAGATTTGATTTTGAAAGACTTGGCTTTAGGAAACCTAGACTTAGGAAAGAGAGGATTTAGAAAGGACTTGAAATCAAGAAAGACTGGATTTGACTTGGAAAGATTTTGAAAAAGAATTGACTTGAATATTAGACTTGGAAGATTGGAGAAAAATTAGAATTAGGAAAGGTTTGAATTTGAAAGTTTCATTTTTGGAAAGTTTTATTTTTGGAAAGTTTTCGAATTAGAAAAGTTTTGAAATTAGGAAAGTTTCAACTTAGAAAGTTCTGAATTAGGAAAGTTTCAACTTAGGAAAGTGTTGTTTTAGAAAAGGTCTTGAAATTAGGAAGTTTTGAAAGTTGGAAAGCTTAGGATTTGGAAAGTTTTGAAATAGGGAAGTTTTGAAAATTGGAAAGTTTTGTTTTAGGAAAGGTTTGAAAAAGGAAAGTTTTGAATTTAGAAATGTTTTGAATTAGAAAAGATTTGGAATTTAGAAAGCTTAGGATTTATAAAGTTTTAGAGTTTGAATTTTAGAAAATATTGAAATTAGAAAAGGTTTGAATTTAGGAAAGGTTTGAAAACTTAGGTTTGAAAAGTTAAGATTTGAAAAGAGGGTAGAATTAGGAAAGGGTTGAATTTTAGGACTTTAGGAAAGATTTTTAAGTTCAAGTTTTAGAAACTTAAGATTGAGGAAAGTAGAAGTTTAGGAAAGATTTGAATTTTGAAATTTAAGGAAAGATTTAAAGTTTAGGTTTAGGAAACTTTTGGTTTAGGAAGGTAGGAAATTGGGAAGGAGTTGAATTAAGAAGGGATTGAATTTTGTTTCTAAAAGAGAAGGTTTGATTTTATTTCCAAAAACGGAGAACGGGATCTAGTTTCCTAAAGGGAAGATTTGATTTGACAAGGATTTGGAAAGGGGAGTTTCTAGAAACCCTAGATTTGGAAAACTATAGTTTCGACGGAGAAAATAGGTTTTGGAAACATGTATAGTTTAGATGTAAAAAAAAGAGGTTTTGGAAACCTAGGTTTCGGGCAAATTTTGAAAATCATGTTTTTGGAAAGAAAATTAGGGTTTCCTAATTGTGGATTCTAGGGCTTGACTTGGGTTCTAAGGAAAAAAGATTTTTGAAAAATGCGTTTCTGGAAACGAAGGTTTTCTAGAAGGGAATGCTAGGGAGGAGTTTCTAGAGGGTAGAGTTTTTGGAAAGTATATTCGAAGAGAGAGTTTTGAAAAGAGATTTTAAAAAGAAGGAGTTTTTGGAAAGTGTGTTTTTAGAAACGAAGATTTTAGAAGGAAAATCCTAGAGGAGAGTTTCTAGAAGGAAGATTTTGGAAAGAGAGTTTTTTAGAAAGATTTTTGGGAAGAAGATTGTTGGAAAGAGTTTTTCTAGGGAAGAGACTTAGGGAACATTTTTGGAAAGTGGACTTTGAAGAGAGCGTTTTGGAAAGGAGTTGAAAAAGAGAGTTTTGAAAAACAGATTTTTGAAAAGAGTCTTTAGAAAACAATTTTGGAAAAGAGAGTTTTTAGAAAGCACGTTGGAAAAGAGGGTTTTAGAAAGAGAGACTTTTTGAAAAGAGAGTTTTTAAAAGGTGTAAAAACATCTCACTTTCCTAAAGCGATTCTAACCATAAGAAGGCTAGAAGCACTTTAAGAAAGCAGTTTTGAAAACAACAAGATTTGAAAATATGGACCATATTGATCGCTTTTAATGTAACACTTTCCTAAAGTAACCCTAGCCATGGAAAGGCTAGAATCATCCTAGGATTGTGATTTTGAAAACATGTTTTTGAAAAAGAGGATTTTGATGCAAATTTGAAAACAAGTTTGAAAACGGTTTTTGAAAACGATTTTCCGAAGATGCAAGATCATGATATGCACAATGCAATTTTGGGGTTGTGAACATACAAGGCTAAGGCTTCACCACATAATCAAAGGGGCCGGACCCACGTGGTCTCTGGTTAGACTAGAAGAAAACCCCCGACACGGTGACTTTCCAATAATCTAATCCTACACATGGACCGGGAGTCCCCTTGTTTCAAGCATGCAAAGAAAGGGGGGGAAAGAGATGGGGGATTAAAATAGAGAAACCCAAATAGGTTAGGAGAGAGAAGAGAGAGGGGGGAAGTGCGGAAATTTAAATAGAGAACCTCCCTTGTATCTTGTTTATTTGCGTGCCTTACTTTCTTCGGTCTTTGTCTTGATCTTCGTCTTCAATCTTCAAGAGCCACCTTAAATCTTCAAACTTCAGATTGTAACTCTTCAAGTCTTTGAAGGAGGGTTGAAGGCTAGTGTATGAGTGTATGGGGACGTATCGGAGTGTATATAAGGCTAGGGTTTGTGTATGGTGGCTAGGGTTTGGAAAACCTAAGGAGGCTAGGGTTTAGGGAGTGCTCAAGCTCTGTATATCGAATTATATAACTTTTAGACTGATTTGTCGGATCCTTTTCATGTTGAAGGAGGCTCTGTATTTATAGAGGTTGGACAAACCTGGCGCCTGTTGTAGTGGCGCCTGGCCAATTCTTGGCTTGGCGCCACTACTAATGGCACCAGCCAGTTAGGAAACTTTATAAGTCGGCAAGTAACGTATCTTTGACTAGATTTGGGTGCCTGTACTAGTGACTACCATGCAATTTTTAGCCTGGCTTCACTAGGAGTGACTCTGGAAAGTCCGGGAATGATTTGAAGGAACCGGGAATGACCCAGAAGGCTAAAAAAGAGCAGGAACACTTAAAATAGTGTCCTAGAGGTATTTGACTTGAGAAATGAGGATAAGATGGGTCAGAAAGGTTGATCAGGCCTTTAGGGGCAAAACGGTCAATCGGACCGGAAAACTGCTAGGACAGACTCGGGCTGTCCCGGAAGAAGACTTGGGATCTGGAAACATTATTTAGAATGTTCCCAAAGGTTGCCGGTTTGATTCCCAGAGCCGGCGTGGTCGGAAAAGGAGACCGGCCCACTAGGGGCAAAACGGTCATTTTGTATCGGGTTTGCTGGAACTGACTTGGGATGATCTGAAAAGGTAAAAGGAGGTTGAGAATACTATAAAAAGCAGTCTTAGAAGGTTACAGGTTTGATACCCAAAACCGGTGTGGTCGAAAAAGGAGACCGGCCCACTAGGGGCAAAATGGTCATTTTGTACCGGGTTGACCGGAACTGACTCGGAATGATCCAGAAAGGTAAAGGAAAGTTGAGAATACTATAAGAAGTAATCTCAGAGGGTTACCGATTTGATACCCAGAGCCGGTGTGGTTCCCGGGGCATTTGGATGCCTAGGGGCAAAATAGTCATCTTGACCGGCAAGTCTCGAAAAAGGTCCAAGGGGCAACTTGGTCATTTTTTACCGAAGTGGGTTAACAGACACTGGTGTTGACCTAAGTTTTAAGTGTTTTCGCCACTCTGACGGCGGTCGTCGTGACACAGGGGTTTGTTGGCAATTCCCTATATCGACCTATTTGTGAGTATTTCCGCTACTCTAACGGTTGTGATATTTACGAGTATTTTCGCTACTCAGACCGTCTCGAGGAATAAACTGTCTCGAGAGAGGAATTGGAAAGGGGTCTTATTGTCTCCGAAAAGACGTGCCTGGATTGGAACCGTCTCGAGGAATGAACTGTCTTGAGAGTGGGATTGGAAAGGGGACTTACCGTCTCCACGAAGACGTGCCTAATTTGGAACCGTCTCGAGGAATAAACTGTCCCGAGAGAGGGATTGGAAAGGGGTCTTATCATCTTTGAAAAGACGTGCCTAGATTGGAACCGTCTCGAGGAATAAATTATCCCGAGAGAAGGATTGGAAAGGGAACTTACCGTCTTCGAAAAGACGTGCCTGAATTGGAACCGTCTCAAGGAATAAACTGTCCCGAGAGAGGGATTGGAAAGGGGTCTTACCGTCTTCAAAAAGACGTGCCTGATTTGGAACCGTCTCGAGGGATAAACTGTCTCGAGAGAGAGATTGGAAAGGGGTCTTACCGTCTTCGAAAAGACGTGCCTGATTTGGAACTGTTTCAAGCAATAAACTGTCTCGAGAGTGGGATTGGAAAGGAGACTTACCGTCTTCGAAAAGACATGCCTGAATTGGAATAGATTTACCGTCTCGAGGAATCAACTGTCTCGAGAGAGAGGTTGGAATCGAAAAGGAAAGGACAATGCCCCTAAGGACATCTTGGTCATTTTGCCTCTATTTGGGCTCGGCAGGGCCGCAAAGCGATGGACAGACGGGATTTGGACTTAGAAAATCAGTTTCGATCGAAATACGCCCACAATGACTTGAAAATAAGTCTGGACGGAGTGTAGACTGCCGATCAGTCAAAAAATGGGGTGCTTACAGCTGGGTCACTTCACAAAAGTTGAAGATCTCAAAAAGTTACATGAAATCCACATATTATGGGCCTTAATAGTCTTTTTGATTCGAGAGATATAGACTTCCAAAGTTTCAACTCTGCGTGCTGAAAACTATGATTAAATTGCATTCGAAATCATTCCATTTAAGCTTAAAACCTACATAAAGCATCATAAACTTTATTAATAGCAAAATACAACTAGAAAAATATATATAATCATAAACTAATGCTAACAAAGCACTAATTAAGAACTTATAATTGCACTTTTTAAGTACAATCAGTTAACCTAACCCAAGTTAGTTAACCTTAAGTTACCTTAAACCTAGGTTAACCTAACCCAAGTTAGTCAACCCTAGGTTAATCTAACCATAGTCTAACCTAACCTAAGTTAGTTAATCCTAAGTCAACCCAACCCTAGGTCAACCCAACCTAAGTTAGTAAGCTTCAAGGTTCCAATTTAAATACTATTTTTCAAATAATCTTTCAAATCAAAAACCATTTTCATAACACACTTTCAAAACACCCCACTCTCTTGAGATTTCAAAAATCAACTCCAAAACCTTTTCAAATATCCTCACACTCTATACCTCCAAGGAGTTTTCTTAAACTTGTCTCAACTAAGATAGCTAGACACTTAACATTTTTCAAAAAACTATTTTCCAAATGCTTTCAAGGACTCACAACCCTAAGGTGTCCCTAACCTTTTATGGTTAAGGGATTCGAAAGGAAGGTGATACATTAAACACAACTTTCAAGGTTGTCCATGTTAGGGTTCCAAATCTCTAAATGTTTTTAAAGGCTCTTTTCAAAAAAGGATTTCCAAACATCACATTCTTGAAGCAACCCCTAATCCTTCCATAGTTAGGATTGTTCAAGTCGAAGTGAGACATTCAAAAAGGGTTCAATAATCCTAAAGTTCTAAAAACTAATGGGAAGTCTCTAGCCCCTTTTTCCAAATTTTTTTTCAAATTCATTACCCCAAAGGAGTTTAGTTCTTCAATCATTAACCTCTCAAAGGTAAATGAAATATTAAACATGCCTTCCGTAAGGTGTATAAAACTACTTTCAAAAGCTTTTCGAAGATAAGTTTATAAAAGTACTTCCAATCCAAACCCTACCTCCAAAGTTTTCAAAACAAGACTTCAAAACATTTTCAAAACTCTCTTGAGTCATTACAAAGCTTTTCTAAAGCTCTCTGTTGTCTAAAAAACACTTCAAAACTCCCTCGAGTTAATTTCAAAAATATTCAAAGCCGTCTTCAAATCTAACTTCAAAAACATTTCAAAATATCCCAAGTCCTATTTTAAAGGCATTTTTCTAAACTATCAAGTTTTCATTTTCCAAAGACCTCAATGTGTCTTCAAAACATTCCAAAGGCCTCAATGCGCCTCTTTTCTATCGGGCTCTTGCCAGAACTATGAATGATCTAATTCTCACCAAATGAGATATGTAGGCAACCTAAAATGATGTGGTCATAACCCTTACTTCAACTCAAATCCTCTTTTCAAAAGTTTCTATCAATTCAAGATTTCTATCTCAAATTCTTTCAAAACCACTAATATTTTCAAACGTCTTTTTAATAACATGTATCATGCATCATTCATCCAAAAAGTAATGACCAAACCCCGTTTCAAAACTCTAAAGTAGATATTAAGTGGATAATAGTAATCGATTATTCTAGTGAGTGAACAAAATGTGATTAGACATGTAGGTACCGAAAGGGCAGGGTAGGGTGATGATCTTAGGATATCTTCCTTACACGTAACTGTCGCGCCCCGATTTTTGGAGTGTCCAAGGTCCTTTTGGCTCGGAGACCAAAAGCACGGAACTTTATCACTAGAACTCATCCTCCTAGAAGGACAAATGCGACTAAGTTTGAAAATTGGTTTGACTAAGGGCTTTTCAGAAAAATAGGAGTTGCCACCTAACTTGATTAAGGTGAGTTAGGTCACCTAAAACTAAGTGCTAATCCGAATATTAAACTTAAGGTTTTTGAAAAAGACTTTAAAAACTCCCCAAAGAGAGGGTTTTTTTAAGAAAATAGGTTATTTGGCAATCTTTGGAAAGATTTAGCCCGTTTTTAAAATAACTCCATTTTAGTCCTTTGAAAACAGAAATCTATAGTCCGGGGGTTGGTTACGTGTAGGGAATATATCTCGAGATCATCACCTTACCCCGCCTTTTCGGTACCTACATGTCTAATCACCCTTTATTCACTCACTAGAATAACTGATCAGCATTGTCCACTTAATATCCACTTTAGAACTTTGAAAATGAGGTTTAGTCATCACTTTTCAGATGAATGATGCATGATGCAAGCTTTGGAAGGAGTTCGAAAACATAGGAGTTTGAGATAGAAACTTTTGAATTGATAGAAATTTTTGAAAAGGGGATTGGAGTTGAAATAGAAGTTATGACTGCACCATTTTAGGTTTGCCTACGTATCTCATTTGGCAAGAATCAGGTCAATCGTAGTTCGGGCAAGAGCCCGATTGAAAATAGGCGCATTAGGGCCTTTGGAAAGTTTGAAGACACTTTGGGGTCTTTGGAGCAGTTCAAGACACTTTGAGGTCTTTGAAAAAGTTTAAGACACTTTGAGGTCTTTGAAAAAGTTGAACACACTTTTGTGGTCTCGAAAGCTTTGACTTGAACTTGGATGTTGGAGTGCTTTGAAAACATTTGTGAATCAAATCAAGGGAGTTTTGGAATAACTCATGAGAGTTTTGAAAATGTTTTGAGGTCTTGTTTTGAAAACTTTGGAGGTATGACTTTGAAATGTTTTGATAAATTAGTTTTTGAAAGTGGCTTTTGAAAATGGCTAAGGGTTTGGAGTCCTAATATGGATAACCTTGGAGGTTGCTCTTGATGTATCACCTTCCTTCGAGGTCCTTAACCATAAGAGGGCTAAAGACACCTTAGGTTTGTGACCCTTTGAAAACATTTTCGAAAATGCCTTGGAGTGTAGGGGATTTGAAGGGGTTATGGAGTTGGCCTTTTGAAATCTCAAGGGAGAATAGGAGGTTTTGGAAAAATGAGTAATAGGTATAGTTTAAAATTGAAAGATCATTTAGAAAGGGTTCATGAGTTGAAACCTTGAAGCACACTAACCTATGTTGTGTTAGCCTATCATTAGGGGTGATCTAAGGTTAGATTGGACTAGGGTTGACTAACTAAGGTTAGGTTAACCTACGGTGAGTGAACTAGGGTCAAGTTAACCTATGGTTGGGTAACTAGGGTCAAGTTAACCTAGGGTTTAGTAACTAGGGTCAAGCTAACCTAGGGTTTGGTAACTAGGGTTAAGTTAACCTAAGGTTTGGTAACTAGAGTTAAGTTAACCTAGATTTAAAATGGAAGATGATTTTGAAAGATTGTTTGATGCATTTTTAGAAAGAGTTTTGAAAAAACAAACATGTTATGCAATGAACTTTGGTAAGGCATCTTTTTGAAGATCATTTCTATGAAAATTTTGATTCTAGCCAAGAGTATAGTTTGTGTGGGTGGTGCTTGGAGACCATTCTAAGGAAGGCTCCCTTATGGCCATTATAACCATTAGCTTGGCAAGAGTGCAAGGGGTCAAAAATCAATATGATAACAACTTTTTAAAGCATTATTTTTAATGCAAAGATAGAGAGAATGAATTTTTGGAAACCATCTTTGGAAAATGATTTTTGAAAACCATTTTCCAAGGAGAACATTCCGTCAAGAAAGGGTTCCTATGGCCAAATAAAAGGGAGATTACTCAAGAGAGGGTTCTATGGGGCCATTCCAACCACTAAACTTGAAAGAAGGGAGACCTTGGAAATTAGAGAGCTAGAAAACAACTCTTGTGCAAGTTAAAATGCAATGATGCCAAAATGCGAGTTAGGGGGTTAGTAGGGAATTATCTAAGGCATGATTTTCTAAGGTATCATCCTAAACTTCAAGGAGCCAATTCTTGAAACCATTCTTTAAAAGAAATATAGAGCTTGAAAATGGCATGGAAATAAGAGTAGTGTGAGCATTGTAGAACATGGTGATAAGCATGAAAATGAAGCCAAGCACAAGACATGATCAAAATAGTAATATGCAAGGGGTCATGATCACATACAAGGCTCTTAAGCTACACCACATAAACAAGGGGCTCCATATCATCTTAAAGTAGGCTAGTGAGAGATCCCCTTACACGATGGCTCTCAGTTGCTTTCCTCTAGGCATGGTCTAAGAGCCCTCTTGGCTCAAGTATGCAAGAATGGGGGGTTGAAGATGGGGATTAAAATAGAGAATAGCCTAAGTAGGCTAGGAGGGAGAAGAGAAGAGTGGGGGAAGACAAAAATGTAAAAGGGATACCATCTTTTGCCTTCAACACACTTGTAGTCTTCAATGGATGTCTTGATTGGAGCTTGAATGACTTCAAGAAGGCTTGAGGGGCTGGAATGGAGTGTGTAATGATGTATAAGGCCTTGTAGGTGAAGTGTATAGGCTTAAGGGAGGTAGTATCTAGCCTAAGTGTTGGAGAGGTGGAATATATGTAAGGATTCAAGGTTCTGGACTGTTTTCAGCAGAGCTTCGCATCAATTTCGGAGATAGAATATGCAAAGGGGGGGTCTGGTATTTATAGGCAATTTGGAACAGGCCTAGAGCATGTAGGACATGCGCAGGTACTGTTCCATTGCCAGAATGACACGTGGCACCCTGTGTACTGGTTAAATCTCGACTGTTGATCAAAATTTGATCGATCTGATCAAAATTTGAGCTCATGTAACATACGCTCCATCACCGGGAAGGTTTGTCCAAACTTTGTCTCGATAATTGAGCCAAACGGGAAGGTTTCGGGGGAATCAATTGCACCCACGGTGTTCTCCTAGGGTTTCTCGTGAGCTTTCATATTTTCGAAAAGTTTGAATTGTGTTTAGAAGCATGGGATATCGTCTCGGGAAGCGTGCATAAAAGGACATCTTTGTGGAGCGTCTATCATACGCTTCGAGGGTGTTTGAAAGTAGCTGTTTTCATACCGTGTGATCGAGGCCTTCGGGAAGCGATCTTTTCGATTGAACTGTATCGTTGGAAAGTATTCTGAAAATACTTTCGGGAATTTTCAGATTTACGCATTTCTCAAGTCATTTGACGGTGCGTTTTAATCAGGGATTTGGGGAAAAGGTCAACCTTGGCGGAGCGTCTGCGAGACGCTCCAAGGGTTGTCCAAAGTAAAAGTGTTTGAGCCATACGATGAAGGGCTTCGGGAGGCGATCTATCTGATCAAGCTGTATCAATGGAAAGATCTAGGAACGAGCTTTCGGGAATTCCCTGATGTATGCATTTCTCAAGTCATTTGACGGTGCGTTATGACCATGGAATTGGGAAGAAATGACAATTTTAGCAGAGCGTCTGCGAGACGCTTCAGGGAACTTTTATCGAGTCGTGAGTGTTTAGCGTCATGAGGTCTTCCTTAGGTTAGACGGGGGCTCATGATGAGATCCGCCGTTCAATAACCTAGGACGGGTGTCGTTTTGGGGCGCGTTCAGGTCGCCAAGGGCAAAATGGTCATTTTGGCTGGTTTAGTCGAAAATGGTTTGGCGTGTTGTGCCAAACGTACTGGGTTGTTCCGGGATGATTTTGGGAGAGTCTTTCACCGTTCGGTGAGGTTTGTGCAGTGCTAGGATGTTCAGGGGCAAAATGGTCATTTTGACCGGAGTTAACTAGAATAGGGTTGGAATCGGATCGAATGGCATGTGGAGTACGCCTAATAATTCAGTAATGCTTTGGAAGGGTGGACTTACCATTTTGAGGGATTTTAAACTTTCTCAAAACATGTCTAACGGCCCTAGGGGCAGGTTTGGTCATTTTTTACCGAGTTGGGCTAGCAGGCGCCGGTGTTGACCTAGGTGTTGGTTTCTAAGACCGCCCGGTCTCAGAAAACTACATGTGCGGTGTTGGTCTCTAAGAATGCCTGGTCTTATAGAGCTACCTGTAGGGGTGGTGTTGGTTCCTGAGAACGCCTGGTCCTAGAAATCTACCTAGAAGGGTGGTGTTGGTCTCTGGGTATGCTTGGTCTCGGAGAACTACCAAATGACGGACATTCTACATTGGCGGGCTAGCGGGCGCCAGAAGTGAACTATCTAGAATTTGATGAGGTGTTGGTCCTCAAGATTGCCCGATCACCAGAAGCTACCCGGATGGCGTTGGTTTTCGAGATCGCCCGGTCCGAAAAGCTGCCTAGAATGGTGGTGCTTATAGCTCTAGCGGGTCCTTGTGGGCCCGAGAAGCGACCAATTGGCTGGATTAGAGATTGAGGGGCTCGTCTTGAGCTTGCATGTGCCGTGATGTTTAAAAACTAGGCCCAGTCGAGCCGGAGATTGCCAAGCGGGCAAAAATATGGTGTTTATAGTAACCAACACCGAACCATAGATTTCTGTTTTCGAAAGACCAAAATGGAGTTATTTTTAAAAAAAAGGGCTTAAAATTTTTCAAAGGTTACCAACAACCTATTTTCATAAAAACCCTCTCTTGAGGAATTTTTTCAAAATCTTTTTCTAAAACCCTTTTCTAAAACCCTAAGTATAATCTTCGGATTATACTTAGTTTTAGGTGACCTAACTTACCTTAATCAAGTTAGGTAGCGACTCCTGTTTTTCTAAAATAGCCCTTAATCAAATCAATTTCAGGTTCAAATCTAGTCACACTCATCCTTCTAGGAGGATGAGTTGTAATGACAGAGTATTGTGCTTTTTCTGAGCCAAAAGGAGTTGGTTAAAAACCGGGACGCGACAGTTTTATACTTGGTTTTTGCTTTGACCTTCATTGGCTGACCTGCCCACTTGGACAAAACCAAGTTTTAACACTTGATTTTTAAAAGTTGGCCATTCTTGGGCCGACCTGCCAGACTTAGGTAGGATTAAGCAGTGAACGCTTGGGTTTTTATGCGTTCCCTTTCCTCTCCAATAGTTTGTCAAGCTTAATTAATTTTGAACTTTATTGAATTCCAAAGTTAGGGTAGCTAGCGCCTTTTTTTTTTATAGCTTCTAATTGATATGCCCCACGCCAGCCTGGGATACAGCTCTAGAAGGGCCTTCCCAGCTGGTCAATGCAGCACTGCTATCACACGTGGTTGTTCTGCCTGTGTTTCTCTCTGGGGGATCCTTTTCGTCTTTGCATGGTCAATGTATTGTCCGAGGTGCCCTGCCTTAACCAAGTTCGCCAGGTGATCTCTAAAGTACCTATAACTTTTTGTCATGTGGCCCCTCTTTTTATGGTAGGAACAGAATTTCTTCTGATTCCATGTGTTCGGGTCCCCTCTCATCTTTGGTGGCCACTTCAAGTAGGACTTTGCCTTTATCTAGGGTAATATATGTTAGTCCAGGTGGCAACCCAAGATGAGGGATAAATTGTGTTTAAACAATAATTCAACAAATAATTTCAAATTTAAAAATTCTAACTAAATATTCAAAAAAATATTAATCAACTAATAATAAGTTGTAAATAAATGCAAGTAATTCAAACCATAAAGTAAAGGAAATAAAGAGAAGAGAATACGATACTAAAATTTATCGTGGTTCCACTTCAACTCCAAAGTCTACGTTCACTCCCCAAGGCTCTTTCTTTGAGATTTTTCTCCATTATACCCAAACTGTAGATACAACCACTAGCCTTTTAACGCAGGTGCTAGTCCTCCTTTACAAATATTTTTTTTCCACAAATGCTAGTCACACCCCTCCAACTAGTTTTTACATAGGTACTAGTCACACCCAACCAAGCGATCTCTCACTCCAACTAGTTTTTATACAGATGCTAGTTACACCCAATCCCTAGCTATTTTTCCTAGCTAGTCTCTCTCTTACAAGAAGAAAGAATAAAAGTACAACTACTGTTGCTTATAAATAAATTCTCTCAAAGAATAGATATACCAATGAAGCTCTCAAAACATTACAAAATAAAATACAATTAAGCTTTCAAAGACTTTGTAGGATAAATATCATTTTGATGCATAATCACTTATTGCTCTTGATGTTCTCTTTTGTTCCTCAAGTGTATCTCTATTTATAGATGCAGATATGAGATAATTTGTCGCTTCAAATAAGTTTATAGCCGTTGGAGAGCATTGAAGACATTTCTTCCCGTTGAGCTACTTGCTGCTAGACATGTTTTTGAATTTCTGATCAGATTCCTTCACTTACACCTTCATTTTCTCCTTGTTGACATTTAAATTGAAAAATTTATATAAGAGAAAGGTTGTAGACATGGAAGTTATCTTTGTATAAACTTAAGAATCAGGCCGATCCAATGGTCAGATTAGAAGTTATTGTCAAATTACTCAAGCTGTCTCCCAGCTAGTATAGTTGAATTTCTACGTAGCTATGTTAACTTCCATCAGCTTTTTCATATAGCAAACGTTCGATTTTGAAAATCTCTATAAGATATGAAATGTAAATATGGATGTTATATTTTCATATCCTCAAGAATCAAAATATTTTAAGATATGAGTGAAATACTGAGACTGTCTTCGAGTTGTCATCTTTGAATTTCTACTGCACTAAGTCTTCTTTCACCTTGTGTTTCACCCAGATAACATTTGAATTTGAAAATTCATATAACATATAAAATGTATATATGGATGTTAGATTTTCATAACTTCAAGAATCATATCATTTGGACTTCTGGATCAAAAGATATGGTCAAATGATCATGACTGTCTCCAAGTTGACATATTTTGAATTTCAAATCCAATAGGTCTCTTTCCAACTCATTTTCATCCAAGAAACCGTTCTTTTCATGAAAACTTCATAAAACAGCATAATTAAACATTTGAGTCTTTGTTTCATTCCCACAAGTATCAGATCAATCCAATGGTTAGATCAAAATATATGGGCAAAATACTATGGTTGTATCAAAGGATATAGTTTTATCGAATTTTCAACCTTAGAAGAAAATTATGTCCTTTAATTTTCTTCCTTGAATCAAGCTTCCTTAAAACATGATTCTTAAGGATTTAGATATTACTTTTTAAGTCTTGATCTCTCTTTTAAGTGTTTTATAATCTTGCAAAACTTTATTGCACCAATTAGGCTAAGGATTAAAAGAATTAAATATATTTAATCAAGAAAATATTTATAAATCAAAGTAAGTTATCATCAAAACTACATATAAATAAACTTAGGGCTGATAGTATCTTGTAGATCAGTTTTTTGAATACACGTGTTCATGCCCTCAAGGGCCTTCCTGCCCCGCCATTGGCCTCTTCTCGTCAGGGCTTCTTGGCCTCCTTTAATTCCTTCAATGCCGCCAATTTTCCATTGGTGTTCCCTTGGTCAGGCGGTAACAAATCTTCTTCCACCTGGGAATATTACCCAATTCTCTCGATGAGCTCAAGCATGCCGAGCACTGGTCGCTTTCTTAGGGATTATCTCATGCGGTGCTCCATAAGCAGACCGATCTTAAATTGTGTAACCGCTAGTTGCCCGCTGCACCCTTCAATCTTATTGTAGACTCCCAGTAGCGCCTTGCATACTGCCTCAATTCTTCATCTTCTTTCTTTTGCATTGTCAACGCGTAGTCTACTTCCTTTGGCTGCTTGCTGTTGGCTATAATTCTTACAGTGAAGAGCTCAGCCAACTATGTCCAGCTACTAACCTTCCCCGAGAGCAGCTTGTCAAACCAGCAAATGGCTGATTTTCCTAGGTTGGATGGAAATACTCGGCACATCAGGGACTTGTTCTTGCTCCACAGGGCCATCATCTGTTTGTAGTGTCTGATGGAATCCGACTTCCAGTCGTAGGGAGTGAACCTTTGTGGCGTAAATTTTTGAGGAGTTCAGCACCTGTCCTTCTCCTTTGTAAACGAGGAAGACATTATATGCTTCGGAGCTTTTCACTCCACGTCCTAGGCAGTTCTCCCATTAGGATGCACGATCCTTCCTTCCAACTGATTATTCAGTCATCTCGTAAGGTCTTTCCGATATATTTGGTCGTATGATCGACCTTGCTCTTGATATCGGCGTCTGGAGCAGGAACCCGCCCTATGGCCAGTGCTGGAGGTGTGACTTCTAGGACGCTTGGCAGAAGGGATACTCGAGCTCCTAGAATCCGTCTTCCTCTTCTTATGACTTTAGTGGTGCCTATGTCGATCTTTGTTTCTATGGCGACGCCTGCTCCGCCCTTTTCTTTGATTTCCTTGATTGGAAACCTTATCCCTGATTGTCTTAATATACGTTCTCATGTTAGAAATCTCCTAGTCATGTGTTTCTCAGCTCATTATAAAAAACTCTTGGATTTGAGCTCATTCGAGGAGGATTGTTGGGCCTTAAAGAGCTTCCTATTGCATGTGGTTTTCTCTGGTCCCCCTCCATCGATAAATCGGGCATTACGTGATGCACCTTTAAATGGAGTCTTCGGTTTCCCCAAACCCAATGATGACATGAATCCTCCAGGTACTCCTAGTGTTCTTCGCCATCATCCCTTATAATTTCTAGAGTGAGAAGCTTTAGGAACCGCCTATGTGCTCTATGTGTTCATCTTTTTCCAAGGCTACCCACAAACGGCGCTAATTGTGGAGTAAATTTTTTGTAAGCTTTGATCCACTCCACAAACCACCAAGATAAACACCAAAAAGCCTACAAGAGCAGAAAACACTGAGAATGCGTCGACCCTCTTTGGGCTGATAACACTTTGATGATTAAGTCAGACAAACTTAATCTTAATGTATTGAAAAAAAGAAATCATTTATAGCTCTTAGTTGCTTGTACCTTACTTTTTAGTGACATGATATATTTATATAATTCGGAGGCCCCACTCCTTCTAAGAGTGGTGTTCTTTCTCCTTTTAGGAGTAGACATCTCTTGGGTCGGTTTATGAATAGATTTGGACTTATATTTAAAAGAGTTCTACTCTAGGTCGGACTAGATCTCCTGCCCAATAGACCTCTTTTTGTGCTTTGGGAGTGCTTCAGTAGCTGTTGGGCGGGTCTCCTTCGGGTTGGCACCACTATTCTTAGTAGGCTTGTTTTAATACAGGTCGACTTGTGACTTATTCTGAGCCTCTTCTTTGGGTGGTTGGCATCACCATTTTTAGTGGGTTTGCTTTCATACAAGTCGACTGGTGGCTTATTTTGAGCCTTTTCTTTGGGAGGTCGACACTACCATTTTTAGTGGGTCAGCCCTCATCTGGAGAATGCGGAATCTTTATCCCATAATAACAGTATCTTATAAGTATTCCTGAATATTATATGATCAAATTAATAATCAATTTAAAACTAAATTACACATAGATCCCTTGAGGTTTCTAATTTTTATATGTATTGTGTTTATGGTTTTTAAAAGTAAGGAACCCTATATCTTATCTAACAGTATGTAAAAATCTCCAAATTGTTAACTTGGCCAGAGGGATGTAAATTTGGCTCGTCCGGTCCAGCTTGGTCTCAGGCCTGCCGGACTTCTGTCAATTTTTGGGTTGGGGTAGGTCGAACTAAAGTGCCTAGCTCTAGGCCTACGCCTTCCCCACGATCCCAAAGGTGGGCCCGAGCTCTGGCTTATGGATGGACTTGGGTGGACTTGATCAATTTTGAATGAAATTCTTTTAATAATAATATAAACTTTCAACTAAAATTTAAAAAGTTGTAATTAATTTGTAAATTGGTAAAAACAAAAGTATGTAGTTTAAAATTTAAATAATGGTTCAAAACTAAACTAACAAAAAAAATATATCAATGGAACTACTTTATAATTAAACTCATAAGTAATGACGAGTATATTTTAATTTGATAACTAAATAAACTTATAACGATAATTAGTAAGATATGTATGTAACTAAACTCATAATTATATAAAGCTTTGATTAAATTTCTAATAATATAATTGAAAAGGTATTTATATAAATAAACTTACTTTATATAAAGTTTATACTAAACTTGCAACAATGTAAAGTTATAATCGAACTTACAATTACATAGAGTTATAATTACATAAAATTTAAAATTATATAAAGCTTAAAACTTATAATTAAACTTAATATATTTATGGTGGGCGAGCACAGCCCTGGGCTTCGGGTCGTGGCTGGTGGTCTAGGCTACCTAAAGGAAGTCCATGCCCACCCACAGGGTCTAGGCAAAGGCCGTCTGTCTGGAACCAAATTTGTATATCTACTTGAACGTTAATTGGTTTAATGAAAACAGAATGTTGTCAACATTTTAAATTCTCAAAATATCAATTTCACCCTTATATAACAACCTCAGCCTATCTAAAGGAAGGCTCACCCACATGGTCCGGGCTTGGGCAGCCAACGGATATGAGGCTAAATTTACATCCTATCTGCACCTTAATTGGTTTGGTGGAAAAAGAATGTTGTCAACATTTTATGTTCTCAAAATATATATTTCACCCTTGTATAACACAATAATTTTAGTTGTGCCCTTTACAAATATTAGGCATAAAACAATCCATGATTTGGCATCACCTAATAAACAATTTTCCCATCATCATTTATTTGAACAATAGTAGGGCCTAAAACGCTACAACACCTAATTATCATTCAATTGTATCCAAGCGCTACAATCAAACATGCATCCCTTATGATTTATATTGGGTATAACCCTATTGTAGCAAATATGGTTCACATTGGTAATAATCCCGACTCATCTTTGTAGTAATTGTTTTTTATCAAATTTTTTTTTTAAATTTTCAAAGATTGTCATCTAATAATTAAATTTATTTTTTATTTTTCAATCAGATAATTGAGATTGCAAAACCTTACCTTATAAAATTCATATTTTCATATCCAAATGCCCCCAAATCTAATATTAGAAAACTAGCCATAGCCACTAACGATCACGCCCACCACCATTACCACGACCTCTGAGACGACTTGAACCACCACATAAACCACTGTCATGTCATGCTATGTCAGGCCACAGTTAGATCCCACAAAAGATCACATGTTCATTTGTTATTATAATTATATTTAAGAGTTAATTATCAAACAATATTTTATATATCTACTTTAAAGAAAATTTTAAAAGGTCACAAATTTATTTTTGTTATAAAAACAATTAAAAGCAGCATCCTCAAATGCATGGTAAGTGGTAACCTTTTTCAAATATCACAGGTCGTGACATGCTTGAATCTTTGATGGCCTTTATTCGATAATGGTCACTCTAACGACACGGTTTAGAAAATATAATATTTTCACAAATACGTAACATCCTATTGGTCCTAATAAAAAATAAATAAATAAACCAAAATAGAGTTATTGAGAAAACAACCAGTTTATGATTCAAATTAGGTTATATTAAACCCCAAAAGTATTTCATTTTTTTAAACCTTATCATTGATTTTTTTTTATTTTTTTTGTTGAGAAAGGATCAATTAGAGTATCTCCAACTCAAAACCTTTAAATTCATCTTTATTTTGACATATTCTTCAAATTTGAAGTTCATGAGTCTCACTTTTTTTACATTGTTATTTCAACTCACCCACCTTCATTTTCACTATTCATTCTTCAAATCACTATTCTTTTATATAAAAAAAAGTCAAATAACATATTATGCTCCTATTATATTCAAAATGTAATTATTTATTAGCATATTCAAAATGTAATAATTTTAATGTAATTTTTTTTTTTCAATGGATGTTAAAATTTTAATTGTTATTAGAATTTGATAGAAATTGAATTGATTAATTCTTAAATTTACAAAAAAAAAAAAAAAATTCAAAGTGAAAAGATGGAGTAGAAGATAAAACAAAAAAAAGAATTCATTGATTCCATTGATTAAAATAATTTTAGTGTAAACAAATAATCAGTATAATAAACAGAATTTTTTTAATTTCATATATAGATAATAATTTTAAAATAAATAAAAGTAAGTAAAATATAAATAATTTATTTATAATACATATAAAAAAATCACAAATTAAATAAATATTTAAAAAAAGTAAAAAAATTAGAAATTTAAATTAAATATTTATTCAAATAGATTGAAATAGTAAATAATGTATTATTTAGACTTAAAACAATAATTAGTACTAGAATCCCACATAATGAGTGGCTTTGGCCCCATATGAATAGTGAAATGAAAAAGCCTATAAAATTTTTAAAAAATCTTCAAATTTGAAGATAAATGAAAGTGGATTGAATGACCAAATTTAGAACCCACTTTCAAATTTAAAAATTTAAAAGTGAGTTAGAAATGCTCTTAGAGATATAAATAAGAAGAAAAGAAGAGTTAACAGAGGTGAATGATTATTAAGTTAGCATATCATATTTATTAAGTTAGCATATTACATTTTACAGGATTAAAACGAAAGGAAAAATAGATATTATTTATCCTAAACACTACTTTTTCGTTGTGAATCAAACCTTGGCCTCGCATTAGTTATATCAGAGTCGCGACCACTAGGGCAAAGGTCCTGGTTATCATCGAGCTTATGTGTTGACTGGAATAGTTGATTGGATCTTAACTATAATTATTAATAAAAAAATTCTATATTTACAAAATCTTTTATACACAAAACTCAATTAGAATAATTGATAGTGGCGTTTCTAAAACTACAAGTGAAAGTAGTAAATATTTTAATTTAAAATAAAACAATCACAACATGTATCAACTTTATTATGTATAAAAATTTTATTTTATAGTATGACTATATTAAATTAAAAAATATAATTCATGTTAAGTGGGTTAAATTTTATTTGGTTTGACTTTTTTTGTTCTTTCAGATTTATGGATTTAACAAAAAAAAAAGAGTTCGTTTTTGTTTTTCAGCTTAGAAAATTGGACTTTTGGTCGAGAAAGTCGCTAATGCAAAAAAAAAAAGAGAATATCTTTATAAAAAAGCGAAACAAAAAAAGCCATAATTATTCATTTTCGAAGTGCTTTTACAAGAAACAAAAAGCTAATCTCACAATAAAGGTCAATTTTGTCAATTACGGCAATAACGAATAACACGTGTGAGTCAGAGAGCAACAGAAACCGGACACCTGTCTTCACGGTATAGGCTTTATAGCCAGCAAGAAGAGAAGAAACACAACAGAAAACACAAAGCGAGAGACTAAAAACCAAAAGCAGGAGACGAGAGCAAGAGAGAGGGCGAATGGGGCGCAAGCACACGGATCGATGACGTGGCAAAAAGATTTTTGAAATCCCGCCCAAACCCGGACTTCAACTCTTTCGTGATTCAATTTTATAATTTTCCCCAAAGCCCTTCTTATCTCTCCCTTTCGGCCTCCCCACACACCTCACCCACACACAAGCAAAGCGAGACTCTCTCTTTCTATATCCCTTTACGCGTCTCTCGTTTATCTCTCTGAAAGCCCTAAGGTAACTCGGCCCCGCGCGGCGCTAACTCAGTCCGAGTCAAGTCGATTTTCGCCGAGTTTCGCCGGTTCTGATCGTTTTCTTCGCAGGTTTCGTCATGAAAGGAGGTAGATCGAAGGCGGAGACGAAAAGGACTGATAGCAAGTAAGTTTGTGTTTCCCTTAGTGTTTGTTTTCGTTTTTTGAGAATCTGGTGAGGTTATGGAGTTTTAGATCTGAGATCTATTGTGGATGTGGTTGTTTTCTTTCGTGTGAATCGATTATGAATATCGACTCTTCGTTGTACTTTATTCTTAGGCTCTCTGTGAAGAGAGGTGCCGGAAGTGAGAAAGCCGGCAAAAAGCCCGCGAAGAAGGCGAAGGCTACCAAGGATCCTAACAAGCCAAAGAGGCCTGCCAGTGCCTTCTTCGTTTTCATGTATTCTCACTCTACCTCATGAATATCGTTGTTAGATCAATATATTTGTGTATATAAATTCGTTAATCACTTTAGCGCTCATATATGCATTTTTGCTTTAAATTTTAGGGAGGAGTTCAGGAAGACGTACAAAGAGAAGCATCCGAACAACAAATCCGTTGCTGCTGTAAGTGTTTTCATTACCTCAGATCTACGAATTTATATATGAATTTGTTGAATTTTGATTTCATTTTTTGTGTGTATAATTATGTCTACAATATATTATTCAACGTTCATCAGGTTGGTAAAGCTGGTGGAGATAAATGGAAATCGTTGTCAGAAGCTGTGAGTAATTTTAGGGAAACATAATGATTTGATTTATCGTCTGAAAGTAGTTAGTTTTGATAATATCGGCGCCTAAGCCTAATTAAATAGGTTTAAATATTTATTTATTATTGTTATTTGAAAATTAGGAGAAAGCTCCCTATGTGTCAAAGGCTGAGAAAAGGAAGGTTGAATACAACAAAAATATTGAAGCTTATAACAAGAGAATGGTAACATTCTTGAGAATTCTATCCCTTATTTTTACATCTGTGTGAATAATTTGGGGAAACGTTTTTAATTATTGGTCATGATTGGGTTGATTTCTAGGCTGAGGGACCGGCTGAGGAAGAAGAGTCTGACAAGTCCGTGGTGAACGATGAGGACGATGAAGATGATGAGAGTGGAGAGGTGTTGATCGATTTGAATCTCAGTTATTGTGAAAGAAAGCTATTAGTTGACTTTAGTAATTAACTATGATGATGATTAAGAGAATGATTTGCTTTTGTCCTTTTGCAGGAAGATGAAGATGACGAGTAGGTGGAAGGCAGCGGGTGGAGTATGCGGTGAAGATTGGGGCCAGGCTGTGTAGGATTTTCTAGAATCATCACGACTTAGTCATTTTGGCTTAGTCTTATCCTTGATAAATAGCTCTTTCATCCTTTTTTTTTTTTTCCGTTTTTTGTTTTTGAATAGGTGGAAAAAAAGAAATTAGTTTCAGGGACGCGACTCCTGAAGCTCACTCACATATGCTATTATGTACTTGATGTTCTTCTATGTTTTCAATGGTTTTAAGCTAGTAGCAGGGGGTTTTTACATTGTTGAAATTGATGGTTTCTGCCTCCATTTTCGGAATCTATATATATTTATATGTATTTTTGTTTACTCATGAACATAATAGTTTTGATTGTAAATGCAGGTTTCTGCTGTCGTGATTAGGCAATAATTTTAAATGATATTGATAAATTATCATATTGTTAGCATTGTATTTTATATATATACTCACGTAAGGTATAATACTAAGTAGCAGTGATAGGCTGCCCCATCCACAGTACGTTGGGTTTGACTAACTTTTCTCCGTCCAAAAATAGGTGTGATCACTTGAGGTGAATGGGTCAACCCATGACCAGTAGCATGGGTAGGGTGGGTCTGCACTAGGTGACCAATTATCTGGTGCAGAGCTGCTACATCTCTTAAGAATTCAGACCACCCTTGTGCCCAGGAAATTCGATTCTGATTCCAGGCTATTTCTTTGCTTGTTCAAGACCCGTTGTTTCTGGATCCGGTTTTTGATAGCTAACGACACATAACTGGCGTTTGGTTAATGTTTTTGGTTAAGTTAATTATTGGTTCTCTGAAGTTTCTTTTGTATTTTTAAATTTTTTAGTAGTGTGCCTAATTCTTTGTATTTGCCTAGTGTCAAATGATGACGATGCTTAGACCGTGTTAAGTTTCTTTGTTTGCAAATGCTTGTATGTAAACTTTCTACGTTTCTCAAGTTTTATGTTTTAAAAGATAATAAAAAATTATCTAAGTGCTGAATACTAGGCACTGGAATAAACATCAGTGACATCTGAAATTTAATTACTGAATATGGCTAAATTAATTTATAGATATAAAGAGCTGGAAATTTAATTTTGTCACTTTTGTATATTTTGTGTTCAGTGATAAGTTAAAGTCACTTTGGCCTAAAATAAGGGACCTTTGTTTGAAGTGGGACTTCCATCTTTTAAGTGAAACCATTGATGCTTATCAACCACAAGTGGTCACATGAAGTTTTAAATTAATTTTTTTATTTTGTCTTTTTGTTCTCGGTTATTATATGAAGGTAGCCAAAAAAAAAAAAAAAAAAAGTGCTTGTCAAGTGCAATCATTATAGTGCTTGAGGTGCTTACTTGCGTTAATAAACATAGCATGTCTTAGTGGATTTGAACGTCAAAGTTAGGGATGTTAATCGGGTTGGTTTAGGCCTGCTCAACTCGGGTCATGGCCCATTGGGTTTGGGCTGGGCTTTGTGATCTTGTCATTTTTAAGCTCGGGTCGGGTCAGTCAAAATATGAAGGAGAAGGTCGAAGCTTAGACTACGGCTTTAGGGACGAGCTTGGGCTTGGGTTTTAGACTTCGGTTGAGTTTTTTTTTGTAACATCATGTTTTTAAAACTCATAAATTTAGTCATAATAAACTATATACTATGATTCTATAAATGAGAAATTTATTTATAAGGTTTTATATATTTAATTTATTTGAACTTATATGAAAAGCTTTACACTTATATTTATTATTATATAATTAATCAGAATTATTGAGGTAAATTATTTATACAATTACATTTATAAAATTAATAAACGTGATTAAGAAAAATGAAAAGGAGGGGTCATGGGTATGATGGGAGGTGTTTAAAAAAAAATTAAATTGAATTTGAAAAGGAAAGAACTGTTGGGGGGTTCATAGGCTCATAGTTGGGCTTGGGCTTTTGAGCCGGGCTTGGGTTTAGGCTTGCAAGTTGGGCTTTGGGTAGGGCTTGGGCTTCTAGAAGGGAGCTTAAGCCCGCTCATAGGGTGTTGGCTTGGGCAGCCCATGGGCTGGATTTACATTCTTAGTCAATTTGATGTAACGGCTTAAGCCTTTTTTGTTTTTTTTTTCAATATGAACAAAAAATATATAAGTAGATAGATTACTCAACACATGCACCAAGATCATCAGCAGCAAGAGACTCTATCGAAACTTATATTAGGCCCAAAACTTAGGTCTCATTGTTTGTTATGGGCGCTAAATAGTATATTTTGTCATACTGAACAATTATGAGACTCAAACCTAAGCATTGAGTGAAGAAATCCAAATTGATTAAATTATCGTGTTACTAAAATATTGTATTCTTAACACAATGAAAATTTATAAAACTGAAGTGTGAACTTCATGTAAAAGAAATATGGAGGGAACTAATTCCCTCGTTCTCTCAATCATATGGGTGGGCCTGAGGCCAATGGTGTGTGTATTTCACTTAGCACAATGAAGGAATACTCAACAGATTTCGCAAGGTCAAATTTTAACTGGCAATATAAAAAACGGAAGTGCAAAATGATACAACAAAAACATGAAACAAAAAATATTATGTGATGTAAAATTAAATAAAAAATTTATTAGATATAAAATATTAAAATATTCTTATAATCAATTAAAATACTAATCTTACGCAATATTTATAAAAATATTAAAACATTTATATATCATCATTAAAAAATAATATAGAAGAATATAAAAAAATTATTAAAAGTACATTCTTAAATTTTTTTTTTTTAATACTTCATGAGGGTTTCATCTCAGATCTAAAAGCCAACTCTTCCTAACTCTTCCTACCATAAGGACTAGAAAAGACCTTAGGTCCTTACATATTCCTTCACGGAGAGGCTTACTGTCGATATTTCTGGTTAGTGAACTTTGTGTAAATCCGATGAAATAAGGGGTCACATTTAAAATTAAAAATAATTACACTTAAACCCTTTATAATTAGAACTAAAATTAGATAATCTTCCTGTTGTTTACAATGAAGACACGACTCATTATAATTTGGACTTATTTACAAAATGTAAGAAAATCATTCGATTTAAGAAAATTTTTTTCGTAGGGGAATTTTATCACTCTTTAAATTAGAATATTAAAAAGACGATTTAACCCTTTATGCCAAATAGAGAGTTATTTTTTGAGAATTTTTTTTTTATTATTTCACCAAATGGTCTTTTTGATGTTTTAATTTGGAAAGATAAAATGACAAAAATACTTTTATGGTAGAATTTTCGTTAAATTTAACGATTTTCATGCATTTTATAGATAAGTCCAAATCACAGAAGGTTATGTATTCACTTTTAAAATACAGAAATTATCTAAATTTGACTCAAATTACGAGAGGTAAAATGTAATTATTCCTTTTTAATGTTTTAATTTGAAGAGATAAAATGATAAAAATATCTATATAATAAAATTTTTGTTAAATCTAACAATTTTTATAAATTTTATAAATAAGTTCAAATCACAGATAGCTATGTATTTGCTTTTAAAATACAAAAATTATTTAATTTTAACTTAATAGAATAATTTGGACAATGATTTTTAAAAGTAAATGGATTTGGAGTTCTGTTACAGAATGATTTTTATTTTAATTTAATACAGAACCGGTCGCCCCATTGTTCACCTCCGCCAACAGAGAGACGAACCGGGGCTCAAAAGTTGCGGCATTTTCTCGCTCCATCTTCAAAAGTTTCAGAGAGAGAGAGAGAGAGAGAATGGCAGCTTCCGGCAAATGCTTCCTCGTTACAGGCCCTCCTGTAAGTGTCCAACTTCCTCTCTTTCTACACTCACACGTTTTTCTCTTCTTCTACGGAAAACTCAATCAATCTCTCTCTCTCTCTCTCTCTCTCTCTCTCTCTCTCTTAGGGTGTGGGCAAAACAACTCTGATTGTTAAGATACTGGAGAGCCTTAAAATTTCTCATCCTCACTTAAAGGTTCAGGGTTTTTACACTCGTATGCTTTCTCTCCTCCCTCCCTCTCTCTCTCTCTCTCGATATACATATATATATATATATATATATATATAGATAAACACACACTTATATATACATATTTTTTGAATTTATGTTCATATATGGGTTTTAGTATACGTGGAAATATAATTAGAATTAAACATGATGGAATAGGTGAGATTAGGGAAGAAAGTGAGAGGGTTGGGTTTGAAGTGGTTACATTAGATGGTCGTAGAGGGCCCCTTGCTTCCACCACCAATTCGAGGTAACTCTCTTCTCTGCCCTCTAATTTTTCATATTTCCTTAAGAAGTACGGCCAATTTGTTCTCTTTTTATTGTTAATGCTTCAATCTTTGGCATCTATTTGGCCTATTCGCATGAGGTTTAGTAAATTGTTGGAAATTTTAGAGCACACCCATTAGGGGCTTATTAGTGAGCTTTCCCTATCCCTCATGGCAGTTCGCAATACCATTTTCTGGATGTAAACTAGGATGATTGGAGTTCCCAAATATACGATGATGATGGGTTATTTTCATCTGTTGTTCACTTGCTGATGTAGCAGATAACTTGGATGAAAACAAGGAAAACTTTTTATTTTCCTTGTAGAATGATTTTTAATGGCGTTGGACATTAACAAGAAACTTGAAAAACTTTTCATTTCAATATATGATGTTTTAAATAAGAAGTGGACATTGACCTGAATGCATCCCACCTTTCAAATATCAACTTGAATAACAAAAACTTGACCTGAATTTGGAACTTGTGCATTGGGACAGCAGGCAACCATTTATGTGTGCTTGGTCCAACACTAGATATCCAGGGCTCCCACCTGTTTGATGTAAGAAATTCCAGATGGAAATGCTTGTTAGGAACCAATAAATATATATCACGGATCTTAATTGAAGTTTGGATTTGGATAATTAGCTGATTATGTATGATATTAATACAAATGTGGATTTGGATAATTGACTGCTTATGGTTTATCTTAATTTAAATTTGTTAAAGCCTGGTGCCAAAACATCCAAGAAAGAAAAGAATAGAGAAGATTGTGAAATCTACTCCCTAACTTCGACACTTTCTACGCCCAAGTTTTTTCATTCGTGCCTCCATTGATTTAAGTACTAAGTGGTGGTTTGCATCTTTGACTAGCTGTAATTTTTAACCACTATTTTCGTATTTTCTGGTGTATATGCTTGATGGTTATCCACTGAAATCAAAGAGAACAAGAAGCCTTCAGTGAGAAGTGTAAAATGGAGTTTTTGTTGAAAACTAAACAAAATGAAATACCTAACATACCTTTGGGCAAAACAAAGAGTTGATATTGGATGTTCCTATACCCTGTTATCCCTAATCCTTGCATGCTGTTTCAAAATTTCCCTTTATGCGAGAGAGGGTGCACTGTTCTTATTCTGTCACTTGAAAACCATATACCTTCTAATTCCAAAAGTGATAATAGACAAGCATTCACTTTGAAGCCATCCTATCTTCACAAAGTTTATATTTACAAGGAGTAAAGCTGCTTCACGGGAATATGGGAGAGATAAAATATCTTCTACTTGGGAGAATACATATATCACAATGCTTGAAAAATTTAGAGAAACAACTAATATGATTTGAGTTATTTGCCTGCTAGCTCTCTGTTACATGTGTACAACTTTGTTTATATGCACTGCTTAACTTAATGTTGTTCTCCTTCATACAACTGGCATTTGCAACAGTTAGATATTTTGATGTTTTAATTTACAAGTGTGCATTATCTTAAATTGCATGAAAATATTTTCTATTATTGGTCATTAGTTGCTGAATATTCTTTCAGGGTGACTTTGAAACATTTTTAGTTTTCAAACATTGAGGCATGATCTGTTACAGTGTTTCTATTGACATTCTTTATTTTCAGCTAAAATGTCGTTTCTCATGCAGCCCAGAGTCTCTTAGATGGCCCACTGTGGGACGGTACAGAGTGGATATAGCATCATTTGAGTCGTTGGCATTGCCTGAGTTGCAGGTGCGTCAGCTTGTCAATCTTTCGGTCGAGGTGTACTAATTATAATTTGTTACTGAGAGAAAATGTTTAATTGATATGAGGTCTCTGTTTTCCTCACCAGAGACTGGAGAGGGGAAGCGTGTTTTTTTCCCCTGTAACCCTAAACATGTAGATACTGGTAGAATTTACCTCCCTAGATCATTCAACCTGGTTTATTTGATGCATGCCCGGAAAAAAATTCTAGACAGATTCGATCACCATATGTGAATTTCCTAAATATGTTGGAGCTGTTCCAAATTTTGAGTGGCTGAAATGATAAAAGCATTAGTTTGCAAACATAAGTTTTGCAATTAAGTGACGGCATAGCTGATGCGCATTTTTTTATTAGGTCAAGGAAGATACTGATCTTTTCATCATTGATGAAGTTGGTAAGATGGAGCTCTACAGTTCTTCATTCTTCCCTGCTGTACTAAAAGTTCTGGAATCTAATGTCCCACTCTTAGCTTCCATTCCCATTCCGAAAGGTGGTCGGGATATACCTGGAGGTACATATGCGTCTGACACTTCTCTTAATGCAACAATTTTTTACAACTGTTTTCCAATGAAAAAGAAATGTTTTACAACTGTTTTCCAATGAAAAAGATTACCCTTTAACCATTTATCGATTTTTCTAAGATTTTTAATTTATTGTATACACATCTATATCACTATATGTTTAAAGAAACATCTTCAGAACTTGAAATGGAAAAGATACCTCCTTTTGAGATGCCATTTTTATATAAGACTATGATACTTGAATTTCCACAGTTGCAAGGTTGAGAAATCATCCAGGGGCAACCATATCCACGCTGAACACGGGCAACAGGGATGCTATTAAAGAGCGGATTTACTCCCAATTAGTAGATTTACTGCAAAAACACTAGATGTGCAAGTATGGTATTCAAACTTCTACATTGTACCACTGTTCTCTGGCTGTGCATGAACCTACATTATTTAATAAATTTTTTTTTTTGCTGTCCAACCAACCAATAGCCCTTCTTACCAGGAGCAGAAACATCTGCCTGTACCAGAGGGAAAAAAAAAAAAAGAAAAAAGAAGAAAAAAGCTGAAACAACTTGCTTTAAATTAACGAGTGTGTAATGCATTTTCAGCATATATCTCTCTCTATGTTTTTGTATTTTAAATTTTTGCTCTCCTCTCTTATCTAGTTTGTCAATGTATTATCTGTGGCTTTAAAGATGGTTTTTTGGCTGATCATATGTTGGTTGAATATCTACAATTCCACCAGGAGTAAACTAGCTTGAGCAAGAGAGGAATCCAGAGGCAACCATTTTCAGCCCTTGAATCATATTCTCTTTCAAAAACCAGTTCCTTGGACTGGAAAATTAGCTTCCTAAGCAATTGGCATGCTTGCAGTTATTTGCATGGTCTAAAATTTTCATTTGCCAGTCTGTAACTATTATATTCCGATTTGCGGATCTTCTATATTTTTCAAAATTTTACCCATTCCCCCCATTTTGCAAGATTGTATCATTTATTTTTTTGTATAAAAAAAAGGTTGGACTTATAGGGTTTGCATCTGGTAAAAGGTGTACAGGCCTTGCCATGACTCCCCACGAAGCAATAATGAAACAAAAATTAATTATACATGAAAAAGAAATATACATTCTCACAGACATTATGAATCCACAGTGATAACAATAAAATAAAAAATAAAAGTATACCCTTCACAACACTCGAACAAATTTACCCAATACCCTTGTATGTTTTTGCTTCCCACATCTATAAAAATAAATATACATGAAAAAAAGAAAAATGATCACAAAAAGTGAAGATGTAATTACAATCCAATATTTATACACATTCCATAGGGATCATGAGCTTCGTTTATCATTTTCGGCTATTTTCAGAACCTCTTTTGCCATAGAAGAAAATGATCGGGCAGTGTCCTGCATCTGTGTAGTTCTGATATTGATGCCCTGCCCCATCACCAAAAAAAAAAACAACTTTCATCAGAAAAGAAAATAGTGAACACCAAAAGCTATGCTTTTTCTTTATGGCTATTGCCAGTCCAGAAATGAACAGATCTATCTAAACAGTGTTCAAATGCTGCCAGTCCAACTGACGGCCAGCTTCTAGGTATTATAGCTGTAACAGACGATCATATACGAAGGATATCTACCTTTTTTTTCGGAATTTATGCTTCAGTGTAATCCTATGGAAATGAGTAATCTATTTATGACTTAATTTTATCTGATCAAGGAGTTGTACACAAACGAAACCTGGCTATTATTATCAGGTCAAATTTGCAGGGCTAAGCAAGACAATTGGTATAAAAGCATTCCTTACTAACTTCAAAAAAGGAGGGAAGAACTTTGGATGTTAATTATCCAGATTGGTGAAATTAAACTGCATACCACAGACTAAACCTGCCTATCCTCCGGCAGACACAATTTACAGTAAAATTTGAAACTGAAAAGGGTCATGGATACCTGTAACTTCCTCAAATTCTCGCTCAATTTGCTTTCTGCCATTTTTGCAGCACTTGTATCCTGCATCCAAAAATGGAATTGATGAAGGTTTTATTGGATTTTTCAAATATGTTATTCATGCTTTATCCTGCAGAAGTTTGCAAAGTACTCATATATGAGGGATATTTTGCAAACTTCCAGCTTATAGCAAGGGTTCTCTATCTTCCTTTTGGCTCTTCATAATCCCACATATGCAATGTAATTTCATAGCCGCAATAACATTGATACATATGGAACACTATGTATGAACATAAAGCTTGAAGTAGTGGGTCTCATAGTCACAAGGTGCAAAATGTACTGCTGTTAATCAGATTTCAATGTTCGGATCAGTATTAAAACCCAGTAAAAGAAGTGAAATTCAATAATGTAACTAATCAACCAACTCAAACAAATTGTTGACTGATAAAGTGCAGTTTTACTCGAAGGAAAACCATTTCTTGCCAATCATATGCCAGTCATGATATCACAGCAGACAAAAAGTTAGTTATGTATTGGATGCATACTTACAGCAGACATAGTAAATCCATATTTTCTCTTAATTTGATCAACTGAACCAGCCTTCTCATCTTGTGGCTCCGGATTTGCTGGTGCCTTTTCTTTTTTGACCTTCATGTCTTTCAGTTTATCTGTAGAGTGAAATTTTAGCAAAGCCATATTATCACCGTAAGTTGTTATTGAAGAACTTTTGCAACAGATAAACGATCAAGGTCTCTCAGCAAGGTTTGGCTAGAAGAAGCACAAATGAGAGAATATGCACCTCTATAAATTTTACATATCTGTACATAATTATGGAACAGAGAACACGTGCACAGCTTCTTTGTTGAAAAACGGGACAAATAACTTTTCAAAACAGAAAAACAACCACCAGGACAAACAGGGAGATTTACATATATATCATCAGGAGCAAAGCATAATTTGCTTGCTCGTTTTATTCTTGGAGAGAGCTTGTCAGTGGTGTGAGTTGGGAGTACACCCTTTTGAGCCTTGAAGATCTCTCATCTAATCAGGGCGACCACCAATCCCTCCCAACTGCTGTGCATCATTGATCTGCCATGGTTGTGATGCACTTGCCAGAAGACAGCCTATCACTTCCATAACTTTTTATGAAATTATTTTGTTGTTTCTGCCCTTTGGATTAGTATTTGATATTCTAGAAGGTGAAATGTTATTGTGAGAAATTTTTGTTAACTAATTGGGGTGCATCAGATAGTTCAAATGGTGGAAAAGATTTGTCTTCACATCCAATGGTTGCTTAGTACCTGATCAGGGGATCATCGCTAAGTAGGAACAGGTCGACTGTACTATTGTGTAACTGCTAAGTAAAAACAGCCTCGAAAACATCCACAGTCCACTGATATTGGGTTTTCTTCAGACACCAATTTAGGGAAATTAAAGACAAAATGCCTATTATATAGTTTTCAAAGAGAAGTCATTTCTTCTAGAAAGGAGATGGGGGTTTTTAACACATGGAAACATACTTCTCTCTTTCTAAGCTAATAAAGTCATTTTTGAATGTGTCCACTGTATGCCAGCATGTGCAAGGGGTGTGCTCACTATACTGGTGTCCAGCATATCGAAGAAGCTTTGGCGAGGACATGGTGTTCATATGATAAATCTTTTTTTCTTTTTTTTCTTTTCTACTATGCTGCTTGCTATGATGAATAAACTCATCAGACCTATGGATACTGGACCCATCACTTTTGTCACAAGTTGCAAGGCCAAACTGGGATTACATAAGATAGTGCCTATGCTCACCTGATAAAAAAAAAAAAAAAAAAAGCCACAAATATTGATGCTATCCGTAGCAACCACAAAGGTGCATTGTATATACATCCATGGAGTGCCAAAGAAGTTTTTGTATCCGACAATTCTATGACATGGACGCACATCATACCTCCTCTGAAGAAGTATCTGCGTTACTTAGAGTCTTGGACTCCATTTGGATTTTGGAAAGTAGGGAATGGGAAAACAAGTGCTAAATAATGCTTTAGAATGGTTTCATTGTAGGCATTCTCAAGCAATTTTATTTCCTTTCCCTCCTTCATAAGATCCAGATGGAGTGTCACAGACTCACAGTTAATAATATCCATCCACAGCAGTCAGACACATATTTATGCAATAATGAAAAGAACCAGAAGAAAAGTCACAAACCAAACAGCTAAGTTAAATTTGGATGAAAATAAATGAAATTCACATGATTGCCGATAACAGTGATCTATCGTCTTCAACTAACCTTTGATTGCCTGGAATTTGCTTGTCAATTTCTGTTTGTTCAGTGCTGTCATTATAGGATATCCTTTTGGTTTTTCTCCTGGATCTTCGAGATCGATATCATCTTAAAAGCAAAAACATGAAAATGTGATTAAATATCAAAACGTCCAGCATAGAACTCAACGACGAGACAAGAATGGGTTCAATAGAATGAAAAGCCAAACAGGATAGGAATGTTAATCAAGTTGCATGACTTTAGCTTCTTCATCTCCAGGACTCAACCTGCTTAGCAAAATTCTTGCCAAAGTTGGGAAATAACATAAACTACGAAATTATTTCTTTTCAGGCATTGTACTGTGGGAGCCTTGAATTCATTTGAAATGGAAGAACTATGTTTCCAAACAATTTTATAAAACTGCAGGAAGTGTCCAATCTTTCTACTTCGGAAGCAGTCATCAAACGCTCTAGTTTTTTTTTTTTTTTTTTGAGTAAAAATCTTGTAACAACATGTGCAGAAAGGTGATACCTATATCCAAGTCAACTTCGTCTTCATCCATGGCCAGGTCTCCTCTGCTTTCAGCATTAGATGGGAAGTTATCAACAGAAAAGATTGATGAGAGTTCTTCAATACTTGCTTTTGCCGCTTCAGCTTCTTCATCAGGCACATGCTTCGCTTTACTTCCCGTTGTATCTTTGATAACATAGCTAAATATACCCTATAGCTCCAGATCAATCATTTCATTATAATGCTTTAGTGCCACATAGACCAGGTCAGGGCAGAGTTCCAACAAAGTAAGCACAATATTTACCTTCTTCTTTTCTTTAGGCATGGCAGGTGCAGAAAACCCCCCTTGTGCAACTCTGATATCTTTCTTGTAAACTTGGGAAACAGAGTCCAAATGCCTAGAATAGAGAATACAGTAATGATGCAACACCGCAATAAAAGTTGGTATAGAATTTAATCATTTTTGCTTATTTTTCACATTGTGGAGAAGGAAATCAATTCTTGAGAGAGAGAGAGAGAGAGAGAGAGAGAGAGATCACTTCTAAAAAGTTGCACCATGCAGAATGTTGCTATATTAACACAATTCAGTTATTGTGAGAAAGTTTGGTCTATTAGAGCTGGGAGGAAAAAACCTCTACATTTATGAACATGGAGTTAAAAAGCTAATATCAAATGATATTGTTCATTCAAGGTCTACAACCATCTGCTCAGAGGCCTGTAACAATATTATGATGATTGTGATGCCATGAATGGAGTTTCCCATTTAATTCAGGACTTCGCTAATATATCATTGTTAGGAAGGTTCTTGATCAAAAGTTATGCCATTTATCAGGCTGAACGGCACCCCCATCCCCGAAGCACACTCCCTCCCACCCCTCACAAAAAAAAAAAAAAAAAAAAAAACCATAACAAATTAAAAAAAACGTAAACAAAATGCTCAAGAGGGTTAGACAATGAAAGGTTTAAAAAGTTAAAAAGAAGAAGTAGAAGGAGAAGCAGAAGACGAAGGACATTATCTGTGCATACCGATATATTTCCTTTTGGTGCAAAGCTGAGACAACAAATATTTCCTGATCAGCATTCACCTGTGCAAGGATGACACTTTGCAATTCATGTTAATATTCCAAACAGATAATTGAAACAAGAAATATAATTGAAATTATAAACTACACTCATACTATGATAAGTTCTCCATCCCATGAAGAGCAAACTGAACTATCCGCGACTGAATTCAGCTTTGGAGTTGACAATGTCAGACCTCTAATTGAAGTTTCCTTTAGAAGGGACAATTCTGGAAGGGACCTATAATTTCACAAAGCAGCATTCAGGTAGATATGCATTAAAGGAATTTTGTAATGCACTTTTAGCGAAAGAAAAATCATACAGGACTAATCCCACTATTCACTTTAATTATCGATTTCCTACTTTTTCTCATTCACTTTAATTATCGATTTCCTACTTTTTCTCATTGAATATTGAGAGCCATCATGCACAAGGTAGAATCACTGCAAAGCTGATCAGTGGTTCAGCTTGAGGTTTAACCAAAGCCATTTCAAATAAGTAGATTCCTTCAGCCAAAAGACACGAAATGGGAAATCTTGCCGCCTGCAGAAAAATATATTCAGGGAATTGTTTATGCATTTAAGGCTTCCTCGTATTTTCTTGAACTGAAAAATTGCATCTTTCATGCTGGATGTATGCACTTCATATGGGGATGACAGTATTATGGAATGAAAGACAAAATTGTAAAACATGCTAGAGAGCACGATAAGGTTGAAGATCAGAAGATCACACGTCTCCAGGTCAGGGTAACCTGGTGACCCCATTGTTCCCAAAGATAAAATTATTTCAATAAATGAGGCAGATCCCTGTATGGCAGTGCAACATTACATCTCTATCTAGGCCAGGGTAAAGTTGAGTGAGTTCATTATTGGCTGGAAAAAATAATTCCAGGAATGCAAGAGGGTCCTTGACACCTTGTTTTAGGAAAATGAGCTGATTGGTTGTACCAATTATGGTTTCCTCAATTATATTGTTTACTCGATTGAATTAAATTCTGAAAATACCTAGAAAGGTTGTCACCTTATTTCAATTTTTCCATTAGAGAAGAGAAGTATAAGACCAGCAGCATCAGTGGTATAAATTGTTGATGCCCAGCAACAAGAGGAAGAATGAAACTTCTTTTTGTAAAGCACCTTCTTAATACCCTGAGAGAAAAGAAAAGAAGACAATATAATAGGTAACAGGCAATAGTAATTCCCTATGTCAAAGGTGCCTGCATATGTAACACACTATTACCTGGACTACATGCACTAAGGAATAGACATAAGCAGCTTTCTCGGAACATAGCAATACTGATAATTGCTTTGGCATTGCGTCATCCATAGGGTTCCCATTACTCAAATCTAGACCCTCCAATTTATTAGATTCTCTACGTGAAGTGTCGTGCCCATCTGTACATCATTAATGTTTGATTTCTTCAGTTGATTTTTTGATGTTTCCATAAGTATCATGCTCCAAGAGAGTAAAATTGGACATTATCTAAATGTATGAAGTCTTTTACAGTTGTACATCATGTATGTCCAGTGAAGTAAAGAAGTACCCAAAAGTCTCAAGTCAATGAGCAGTGTATTACCCAAAATCTGCATGAACAAAGCTCTGGAGGGTTTCTTAGGATGGACCAAGCCAGAGCCAAGAGTATTTCCTGTATCACTCTCAACAGCCAAAACTGATGAATCCTTTGTTGCCACAACTAAAACATTCTTTTCAAAACCATGGAAGCTGCAGGTTTCAAACTGCAGAGAGATGATTCCAGTGCACAGTTCACTTGCAATATGTTTTTGATATAATAGAGTTGGTCCCTCCATGTCGATGAAAGAGACCTGTATGCAAAAAGTGACAACATATATCATGTGTTTGTATGAATGGCCTTCCTATGACCTAAACCTTATTAACTTTTTAGCATTAACGTTAAAGCCAACATTGACAATCTAGTTTGATAAGCTGGTAACTTTTAACTACACAAATGAACTATAGGGTCATTTTTGGCGAATTAGGTGAAGGAAGGTTTCAAGCACAGGGCCTACCACTTATATTATTATTAAATGGCAACACCGTAGTCTGGTGAGGATTTGTCACGTCTTATTTATGCCTAAAATACCTCCATGGTCGAACAATAATTATTATTCTTTTACATTCTCTTTTAATTTAACCATAAGGACAAAACAGTAAAATCACTTGAAGCCGCAATCGCTTCAAACAGTTGAGGAAAACTATTTGCAGTGGTGAGTGGAAGAAAACTATCAACTTTTGAGGTGGTATTTTTGTATTTATTTATAGGAATTACAATGATATACTTGTTAGCGTGTGGTAACATGCACACACATGTAGTGTGTCACCTTCTAGTATTATCTAAAGCGTTCTTATCAGTTCTAGGTGCAGTTGCATAATTTTGTACCTAACAGCTATAATGCTCAAACTAACCCCAGTACCTTCTATCAAACAATTTTCTTAAATGGTATGTTGGCACTATTGTCATATTTGTAGTCATTTAAGCTCAACCAGATTCTACTTTCAATCTGTTGAAATATACAGGCTTGGTACCTGGTGGGACTAAATGTCAAAATGATATTTATTAGTTGGCAAAAGAGGATGGGGGAGTATAGGTCAAGAATAAAAGAAGAAGAAAGGCTTACATATCCTTGATCAGACCCCACAGCCAGATGTCTTGAGCTGCAGTTTATGTCAATAGAAAGTACAGCTCCATTAACTTTCACAAGTTTAAGACTCTGGACAATATGATTACTTCCTTTCTTGGAACTTCCTGTCAATAGAATGTACTTTTTAGAGATTCCAATGTCGATGGAGCATGGGGAATCATATACAGGATTTATATTTCTACACTAAAGATTTGCACACAACAGATTCTATGTACAGTTCCATATCACTGGTATACATACAGCCCTGATTGGAGTTCATGGTTATAATAGGTATAAAAGCCACAGAAAATGGAATTACTTGTCAGCTTATCAGAATCATAAAACATTTTTAGAGGGTAATAACAATGGATCAGCATTGGCATAACTACCAAATGGGAATGGCATGCAAACTAAGGAACTCCAGTTTTAGCTGCTTCTTTATTTGAAACCCTCATTGTCTTATGAAACCGATACATTAGTATATAAGCTAAGAAGCATAGACACTGACATGGGTACTGATACCGACACAAGACATGGCAATTTTAAAAAGATAAGGACACGGACACGGCGGGATACGAAAAAAATATATTTCTTGTATATTGTATTTGTTCTATATATGGAAGTAACATCCACAAATTATAAAAAATATATATATAAAAAAATAATACTAATTCAACATAAAACGCCATTCAATCCATAATTTAATCATCATTTAACTTAAAACATGATGAAAACAAGTTTACATTGTAAACTTGCAGTGTGTTTTATATGCGTTTTAGTGATGGATACTTGTCTCTTGCTTGCCCTGAGCATGTCCATTGAAAAATAAGTAAATTATAATTTAGGACACGTCAATTGGCATGATCGAGGAGTATGTGTGTCTAACACGTCTCTAACACGGACACAACACCCTCTTATAAGTGTCCGTGCTTTCTAGTATATAAGGCTTCCTGCTACAGCCTTCAAATTTTTTTTCTTCTTTATTTTCACAAATGCACATAAAATAATTTTGAAACTTCTCCTCATTCAAGGTTCCAAAAACTACTTATTAGCAATGCTAATAACCATTTTTTGAGAATCCGTTCTCTAGCTATGCTCTCAACATTAAGGAATATATGAACGTCATGCATTTTGGGGTCATACTCCATAAGATTATCCAACCATTATTTGCAAAAAATATAAAATTCTGTACTGAGGTGCAAGGAAAGATTCCGCTAAAACATGTGGTGAGCTTTTATGATTAATACCTTGTAGGGACATAAAAATGCTCCCTGAGATGAATGGCTCAGGTTTAAGGCTAAATATGCGAATCTGCACAGCATTAAAAATAAATCACTGTCTCATTTCCCAAAAAGTATACAAAACATGGCATCATTTTTTCCCCTGGATCAAACAGAGGCTACTTTACCATCCCACTTTGGTCTCCTGAAATAAGGAGCCGCGAGTTGCCATCATAGTACAATGCTGTCAGTGCTACGCCACTTAATGAGAAATCATCCTCGCTCTGCAAGATTAGAGTTACCACATAATAAACACAAGCACAAAAATGAACTGTTCAAACTTAAAAGCTGACGAATTGGCAAAGAAATTCAATCATTTGACTGTAAAAAAATATTTCTCCAAAACTCTTGCTCACTTCAATGCCAAAGCAGAGGAGGACATATGATGCATCTGTTCCTAATCATCTCTCTCTTCCTTTGCATTTGAACATTCTTGTTATCTCTTTCAGGTATCTTTACTTATCAGAATTACCAATACAACTCCACATGACATCAATTCAGAAAATGATTGAAAAACAAATCAAACACACCAAAGTGATGAGAGATAATGAGACAGTTGACATGCCCATTAAAGTCGAACAGATTTCAATCTGGGCAGCTAATTACATTATTTCTTAGTCATTTCAGGATCCCCTTCTACTCTTATTTTTCAAACCTATTCATTGCAGTAAAAGGAATAAAGAAAGATAAGCAAACGACTCTAACTTAAGTAGGTTGCCTGAGCAGAGGTCCTTCAGCAAAGTGATATAAAAATCAGGAGAAAGTTCATGAGAGGAGGGAGGAAATAGCAATTAAGAAGTGGTGTATGCCTCTAAGCCTTGACTCCTGTGATAACGGGCTATGGTGAATTTGGGTAGCTCTTAGGTTTGAATCTTGCCTACCGAAAAAAATGGAAAAACAATTAATCAAAAGAAGAAGTGTTATTTTAATCCTTTTTGTTAAAAACAAAACTTAAATATTGCAATTCCAGAAAAGTACCTGTTGAACTATTGATGCAACAGGGAGCATAACCGGACATGATGCATCCCAAAAGTTTATGGCTCCATTACAGTGTCCTGTTATGTACAAGTTCTTACTCTTTGAAAACCTACTAAAGTGCGTTGATTGAGTTACATCTTTCTGCCTTGTGTCAAATGGAAATAGTGGTGGAATAAGTTTTTCCAGCATAATATTGCCCTACAAAACCAGAAATACCATAGAGATCATAATCTTAACAATAACCATAAAAGAAGAAAACAATGTGATGCATAATGAGATTTTCCTTTTACCTCATCACCAGATAATGAATACGGATTGTCTGTTATGAATTTTGCTATAGTGATGCTTGAATCAGCAAATGGCAGCTTTACCATTATCTCTTTTGGGAGTGATGGTGGGGACCTAGATTGGCTCTGTAATAAATATTTTTCAATTGCACTATCATCATAGGCATGAACATGACCTGATTTCCCAAGCAGAAGGAAAATCTCTTGTTTATGTTTGCTTTGTTCATTGGAGTTTGAAATGATCTCCATATCAACACAAGGCTCTACCAATTGAAGCCCCAACTTAATTGTGCGAGATTCAGTGTGCTCATTCAATAAAACTACCTGTCAGGTAAACAGCATTTGTATGAAACAGAGGACCAAATAATTAAAAAAATGTAGCTAATAAAAAAAAAGGGTCCCAAAAAGTTGTAATTATATTTTGGAATCATTGAATATTCATATCCCCTTGTTGGCCAAGGCATACTATGAAATGAGGAAGAGTAATTGGGAGACAGTTTATAACTGAGAAAGAGTAATTGGGTGACAGTTTACAATTGAGAAGCCAAGAGAAGGACCAAATCATTATCAAGAAGTCATGAAGCAGCCAGTTCTGATAGGAGTTGAGTTTGCAGTGCAGTACCATTTGTTGCACTTACAAATAGAAAACCGAAAACTAAGCATCTAAGCTTAATGATATAATGGTAAAAAAAACATCCACATACCTGCAACAAATTTGCCGATACAGCATCTGATGCACCCATAACATATAATCGGCTAGCTTTCGCATCTGCATAAACCCACTTTAAAGATGCTATAGGGATTTTATCTAATTTATATCCAAGATTCAGTTTACAAATAGGAGCACTTTGTGTGGCACATAAGTCTTTATCTGAGGCTGGTTCAGTTTTCGAAGTGGAGGCCGGAGGAACGCTCCAAATGAAAATCTCCCCATTGCTGTATCCGACAACCACTTTGCTGCCAAATGGACATGCCCAACATGCAGCTGTCACTTTCTTTGTCTCATGACACATCACTGGCAACATTGTTCCACCAGTCGTAAAAATGGCTTTGCTTTCCTGAATTGCCCATAATGTAATAAAGCCATCTCTGTAAACTATAAGAACTCTGTTTCAAACAAAATCACAAGTGGGTGTGAGAATTCATAGGACACATTTAAATGTACCTGGTATTCAGGCAATAGCAAGGCGAAATTGATGTGTGTGTGAATCGTCGGAGCTACTTAACAATATGAGAATGCTAATTGCTACACGAAGATAGTTAAGAACAATTAGGCCAGCTAACGCTGTTACAGAAAACTTCTGCAGGCACCACCATTTCCTATCTGAGCCACTGGTCATGGCAAACCAGATTCTAGCATGTAATGGTCAATTAGTATGGCTCACACCATTCAAGGAGGCCTGTCTCAAGGGCATGTTGATGACCTACTGACCCAGATATGATGTCTTCATCTGCCAATGGGACAGAAATCAGATCATTGCAGCTATAAGATTATTAAATGTGGTATGGTTAAGAAGGAAATGTTGGTCCCATGACACCCATCTTACCAAATGATATACCTTCTGCAATGCTGTCACAGAAAATTTCACCAGGAAACAGCATTTCCTATCTGAGCAACTGGTAATGGCAAACCAGATTCTACCATGTAAGGGATAATTAATATGACTCACACCATTCGAGAAGGCCCTGCTCAAGGGCATGTTGATGACATATCTGACCCAGATATGATGCCTTTAATTGCATTCCAGAGACAAATCATTGCAGGTATACAATCATTACGCGTGGAATGGTTAAGAAGGAAATGTTGGTCCCATGTTACTAATAATATACCTTCTGATGCATGGTCCAGACCCTCTGCAGTACCTTATTGTGATTGCTACACAATTTAACATGGTAGCAACAAATGTGTAAACTAGGTTACTGGCTGACTTGACCTGCCATAAAACGCCATGCACCCTAAATGTGCTTGGTAATAAAAGACCAAAGTTGAAAGGCATATCAAGTGTTCTAGGCTTCATAAGGTTTAACTTCTTTGGAAAAATGAGAAGGATTTATTTTCAGAAGGTACATAGTATATTAACCTAATAGCTCCTGCTTTTATGTATCTAAAATTGGGTTAATTACTCTTTGCACCCCTACACTTTATACCAAATCTCACTTCAGGATCTTTACTTTCAATTGTAACAATTAAGTCCTTATGCTTGTGTTTGGGAAATAGACAAAAAATTCACATGTGATAACTATATGGCCTTTTTCAAGGGACAAATATGTAAAATTCAACCCTTTTTCCGGTCCAAAGACGTGAATGCATTCCACGTGAATTGAATTGGGAGCTTTTACATGAAACCTAATTATAATCATTTGAATTGATTACACTCATGATTTTGGAATGATTTGAGAGGAATATGTGGTAGATTATTAAGAAGAAGCATGATTTTACATCTTTGCCTCTTAAAAAAGGCAACGTACTTGTCATATGTGAATTTTTCGTCTATTTTCTAAATGAGTTAGTATAGAGTTGACGTTGCAACAAATTACAAGTATAGGGGCTTAATTGTTAAATTGAAAGTGAAGGTCTTGAAGTGGGATTTGATGTATAGTGCAAGGATGCAAAATGTAATTAACCCTCTAAAATTTTCCATCTCTCTTTCTCTCCACATCATTAACATGAAAGGTTACCATAGTTAATATATAAATCCCATTAATACAAGATGAACCCCATAAGTTTGGGATGTGCAATTTTCAAGGTTCATCTTGTATTAATACTTTTCAAGGTTGGGATGTGTAACAAATATTCAGTCACATTAACACAAGATAAATCCCATAAGTCATATAATTATATACATATTAAAATTAATATATGTTGGCAAATTTGGATGGTTTATGTTATTTTGAATATCTCCTCTTTTTTTTTAATATAATAAGCTATAGTTTTCATTAATAACAATGTTAACCTTCTACAGTGAAATAAACGGTAGCAAAATTAACAGTAAGCAAAAGAAAGAAATAACTTGAACTATAGAATATATTTACCACAAAAGAAAAAAAACCCTTGTCAGTTAAATCAATAAGCAAGTTTAAAAAAATTATATATGTACATATAAGATGCTTTGGTAGGACCTTCCAAACCAAATTTTGCGTCTTTTTCTTTAATAATGCTTTTTTCCTGTTCTCATTTGATCCATATACTTCGTTAACTTTTGTATTTTCTTATTGTTATTGTGTTTATCTTTGTATGTTGTTAACGAATACAACTTCGTTGCCTTGAGAGCAAGTAGAGTTTCACCTAGATTTACAAGTTTTATGTTTAATAGGAAACTATACAAGATAAGTGAGGAATAATATTTTAGTTGAAAATGTAAAGTTGTAAACAAGTAGGAAACTAGTTCAAGCCAATGAGGAGTTAAGAGGTCTTTGGAATCATCATCTTAAATTCATTATCCTCAAATCAAAACACAACATGCAGGATACTTGATGTAAAGGGACTATTTGCTTTCATTGTGCTTACTTATCTTTAATTCTATAACTACCAAAATTTTTCAAAAATTCAAGGGGGGCAATTGCCCCCTCTGGAACCCCCCTCCCTCCGCCGGTGCACACCGCCCATCAGTGGTACCTTAATATGGACATCACCTACTTGACACCAAAGAAGTCTGTACCTTGCTGCTTTAATTATGGATGACTTGAAGGATGAGGCTACTTGGTGCAGATGGAATTGTTTCAATTGATAGAACTAAGAGCGTAAATTCTAAAACTGAAGTTTTAAGAGAAGCTCCATAACCGAGAGGATTTACAATAAGAAAGAATTACATGAATATATAGATAGAATATAGAAAAGTAGAAAGAGGGGTGATGAACATTGAAGGCCAAAAGACATGAAAGACTTCATATTTTCATTACCTAGGCCTGATGTTTGGTAAGTAGTCAGAGACTGGAGAGAACATTGGTCATAAATTAAAATCAGTTTGGTGAAGCGGAGGAGTGCTTCTAGAGTATTTTGATTGACATAATCCCCTGAAAGCTTGAAGGAAATTCTCTAAACCAGCTATAATACCAGCTGTGCTAAATGGTACGGAATGCTGTATAGTTAAAAAAATTAGCATGTTTGTAATTGAATATACATGAAATGATATAAATCAGGAATAAATGTGGATTTTTTAGATGGAGACACAGAGGTGGGTAAGGCATGAAATGATGAAGTCTTGAAATAAAGATGTTCCTGAGATAAAAATAAGAGGAAATCGGATAAGGTCGTTTGGCTACATGCAACAAAACATAATTGGATCAGTAAGGAAGAGTGACAAGGTCCATATTAAGAATAATGCTAGAAGAAGGGGATGGCCAACATTAACTTGGGAGAAAAACATGACAGCATGTGGTCTAACTGAAGTTATATAACCCCACATAAGTTGGAACAGTCAAACAAGATTCATGTGCCTCAAATAGCTGGGACAAGACTAAATTGAGTCAACCACCTACTTGATACCTCTAGAAGTGTAAGGTGATTATCTCTAGTTTTCTTTCTTTTTTTTTCCCTTGATTTTTGGAGCATAAAAAAGAGTAATGAAAAAGAAATGAAGGAAAAAAACAAAATGAAGATGGACTACCTCTTACTTTCAGCTGTTGGTTGCGGCAGTATATGCATCACAGAGGTATCACCAGCAACTTCAGCTGTATTTCCTAAACAAGGATGATTCATCAAGTTGCTTGAACATGTGAAAAAGTAGAATACATATCATAGAAGACATGCAAGAGATGCTTAGTACAAAGATACTGTAACCTAATTTTTTGCAACCACCACAACTTGCAACTAATGAGAAGAAACAGTTATACACCACAAAGATCGCAATGATATGTATCTTATGATAACAGTTGTAGTGCACAGTTCAGATATACATGTAACCAAAACCATCTCGAGTCATAACAAGAGAAGATGTCATCGTTAAAATTTCTATATCTGCCCACATCAAATTACTGTTTAATATTGCAAATACAGTGACAGCAAAGTAAAAAATCCTAACTGGAGGAAACCAAGGAATGCGAAGGAGTTCAAGTTGTTCATTAAATAAAAGGAGAAATACTAAGTATGCCATAAAAGAGAAGTTGCATACAGCAACTTGTTTATATATGCAAAAAATTGTAGCCACCTCCAGCCAACAGCTGATTACTGTTTGATGGCGCAGTTTCAGCAAACCTCAACTGAAGCAAGCTTGGAGAAACAAATTTTGGACATGGAGTTTGCTTGTAGTCAACGCGAGCTCTACATTCGAAGCTTCAATGCAGTCACTCCTTAATAGCTTGACAAAAATGCTTTGGACGCACAAATCAAATGACCTTTGTTGAAAAGAGGATGAAGAATGAGGTAGTGCCACTAAGGGAAGCTTGAAGGAAATTGGGTGTGATGGTTTGGGCATTTGCATTGCCAAAAACCATTGACTGTACTACAGAGGAGTGACATAGGGTAGACCATGAGGAATGCAGGTCAAAACTGAAGAAGAAAATACGATATACTGCTATATATCCATTAATTTATTTCTTGGTTAGCTGCAAATTAACAGCACTCTTCATGAACAAATTAGCTATGATAGGCTCAGGTCAGACTCATTTAGTTAATGTTTCGAACTGAGGTCATGCCTCCAGTTGAAGCTCATTTAATAAATAGGTAAAGTCTGAGCAAGCCTATACTCAGCCTGCTTAGTATTTCTATGCCTTTCATGTTTCACAAACTCTTCTGAAGGTGTTGTACCCTTGTCACATAACAACAGACATTAAAGAATACAAAGGGTAAGGTGCTACCCAACAAGGTCTTACATTCTATGAACGCATTCTCTTATGTTTCTATGACTTGTGAAATGTTAAAGTTCAATTTCCATGCAGCATAGGAAGTGGTTATCCAAACATCTCACCAAAATTACAGGGCTGAGCTTGAACAGCTCATGAACCAACTTGGCCAACTATGAGCCATGCAAACAAAAGGCTATGAGCTCGTTACATCACACATGTCAAGCTTGAACACCTTATCCTGAAACCAATCCGAGCCCAAGCTACCAGATACTTGGCTCATATGCAGCTCTATTTCGTAATTCAAAATATATTTGATATAAAATGGGATCATGTGATTCATAATAGAGCAGTATGATGAAAATGAATATGGTTAACACACACAAATATTTATTTGGCATTAGTCAAGTTATGTTGCATTGTATACTATATCAACTACTTATTGCATAATTACATCTGACCACAAGAACACTGGCACAACAAGGTTAAGCTTTACAATCACAAACATATAATAATCTAGAATAAGCATAAATAAGCATGAATTCACAAGCTGCGAACATTTCTCACCATGAGATGCTGAAAGAGGGATTTTGTATTTCATTTGTACTATATTGCATGGTTCTTGATCAAGCTTCAAAACTGAAACATTACCAACAGAATCTCCAACATACCTGTCAACGGATACAGAAAACCCGTATTACCTAAAGCAGCGCATGCTTGTGTTTTATTTCAATGCATTTCAGAGTTAAGAAACACTTACATGTAGAGACTACATTGCAGGACTGTGAAAGAGGTGATTTCTTCTTTGAAAACATGCACATGAGATAAAAACTTCCTGTCCATGTCCCAGACCTACATTTTGATTTCCTTTAGGAACTCAATTCCCAGAATGATGGAATATAATTCATATATATAGAAAATAATACGATGCGAAACTAAAATTTAATCAATGTAATGCCATACAATTCTCACACATCGAACATCAGAAGAAACAAAGCCATCTTAAAAAAGGAAGGACTTCAGCAATTAGCGTCTGGAATAACTTGCCTCAATATGGTTAATGGCATTTACATTCAGAAGGATGCCTTGGTTCTCAAAAAACTGTAAAAATAAAATCATGAATTGCATCAGTTTTTCAATTTATTCTAAACATAAAGAAATGTTAGGTAGAGATGCCAATGGAAATGATCATTGCATGGTTCACTGGGAATCACACCATGCACAAGCATACTAGACTTGAAAACAAAAGGATGGGAAACCTTTCAAGATGCATACCTTCACAAACTTGCTTGCTACTGTCTCAGTAGATTCCAATAAAGCTTCAGTGTTATCTTTTCCATGTAATTTGATTCGGCCATCTCTGAGAACATATACATGTAATAGAACCAGCTACCAAAATTTAGTTCTGAGGTCTAATATGGATGTAGTGTCATTTATACCAAGTTTGATTAACTTATAATGACAACCATAGCTAACAATATTCAACTTCATGGAGAACAGTATTGCCAGACATTACATTGTACTAAGAGATGCTAATTTACAAATTTTATCTGCAAGCAAAAGAGAAATGTTGAAATATCACAGCGCAGGAAATAAAGCTTCCCTCTACTTGGGATTTTGAAACGTCACAAAATCATTACATACATAGATACGGCTTCAAATAGAAGAGGCACATTACAATTATACAAATGGCTACAGAAACTTACTTTGTGCAGATGGCGAGAATCTGCTGAATGGAGTCACAAGCCAACAAGATGGATCCTGATGGGATGCCATAATGGAAAACCAGACGTGGATCTACATCTTCGGATTTTAAACCATCTGAATTCCCTCCAGGCTGTTGCATAAGTTTTCAACAGTATCAAAACGAAAACCCAGATAATACAATTTTGCAGGCAACTAGAAGACACACACAGGTATTGTCATGGGTTGGCAATTGGACATTACCAAATATTCCAAACTTAGATGATACATTAAACATTTTCCGAAAATTTGTTTGCGAGCGACGAGTACTATTTCATAAATATAACGAATCCACCTTGAAGACTGCAGTAGTAAAGTACTAACCGCTCAGAAAATGGCTTCGCATAGCGCAAATAATGAGCAAAAATCCATGGATATAGCTTTGACTGATGAAAAGGAAGAATGCGCGATCTAGAAACAATAAAGTTTAAAGAAGCCATTTTTTCTAGTGGAAAGAAGGACAAAGAGATCATCATCGTAGCCGTCGAAGGTGTGCGACTTTAGAAGTACTTGAGAAAATTTGAGTGTTCATCAGCCGTCAGCGTTCAATGGCAAAATCGAAGGTCACAGCCACATAAGTCCGGTCTTTGACGGGAGCGATTAATATCTTCGCGAGTTGTACAATTCTTAAAGCGAATACGCGACATGATCGCATTCGCGACATGATCGCATTGTAAACCGATAAAACTCCACATGAGGCTGGAGAGTAATTTTCATAGGACGCGACGCGAAAATAAATAAATAAAGCACCTGACCTTAACTTTTTTTTTTTTTTACTCTTTCCAATTTTATTTGAGTGAAATTCTACGGACTACGGACAATTCCGGGATTAGCTTAGCTGGTCAGTGAATTTGTTCCCCATTTGTCTGGTCATTAGCTGGACTCCTGGGCTTTCCCCACTTGTCTGGTCATTAGCTGGAATCCTGGGCTAGATCTTTGGGTGCTAGAGCAGTTGATAGAGAGTACGAGCCTTCTGAACCGGTTTTTTTTACATTCTACAAAAAGAAAAATATGTAAAACTTTTATGCAGAATGACTAATAGGTACATTTAATTTTAAAAAATAAGTTTTGCCTTTTAACAATGAAGAGCAAAACCTGAATGGTCCTACGGCTTTGACTGTGGCCTTCGCAGCAGCAGCAGGGAAAACCGATCTCCTCCAGTCCTCCAGCTCGAGGACCTGTCAAAAGACAAAAGACCATCTCTGGGCAGCCACTGACTTGGCACCTAGGTCCGTGCCGTGTCCTTTGCAAAGTTGTGAATTGTGATTGTCACTACCACCGCCCATTACATGGATATGTTCCGTAATTTAGATAGATGGATAGGGACCGTATTTTAATAAGGGATACTGAACATTCATGGAAGACCGCATCGCCCAGGTTTCTTTGGGAATAACCCTCAGATCGGAAACTCTAAGGTTGCCCTTTCCCTCTAGTTCTTCATTTTTCTTGTTTTTGTTTTTTATTTTTTCCATATTTATTTTGGTTTTCTGTGAATGTTGACGCCTGGTTCAAGGTTGCTTAATGCTATATATATTATTAAATTTATTATTAAAATGTAATACCCCAGTTTAGTGAGGATTTGTCCAAGTTTTTTATATGCCTAAATTACCCCATAACTAAATAATAATTAATATTCCTTTACCTTTAATTTTGATTTAATCATAAGGACAAAACAGTAAAATCAATGAATGCCATAATCACTTTAAATTAAATTTAAATTGTTTTTTTTTTCAGTGCCTCGAATTACTGTCCAGATGGACCATGCATGGCAAAGTGAGTGTGAGAAGCGATGGTTACTTGAGGGCGGGCTCTCAAACAGTACTTTCCATCATATAGAGAAACAGAGATGTACTACTCTATTTCCGTTTGGAAGTTCAAATATTCAACTGGGTCAAAGATGAGTTAAAGGTCACACCAACCCTGCCGTCCAAGCTATCTAATTGGGGGATTAACCTTTATACAAAGTGAGATATGGGTCCCTTGAATTTGAGTTAATTGTTTTTTCTTCCCTTATAACAAAACCTTAGAAAAGAGTCAGAGATCGCCTTTAAAACTAATCAGGTGATTGCTTTAACTGTTTAGAACCACGTGGCAGGTAATTAGAAGGTGATGTCTAATAACCTTTATTAAAGTTAAATGAGGATAAAGGAAGATTAAGGAGTTGTCACAAATCTTTAGGAAGGTTAAGATACTAAGATACTTGGTTAGGGGAGTCAAAAGAGGGGATTAAAGCAAATTCTATGCAGGGATAACGACTTATTTTCTTCTCTAAAACAATAAAGAAGATAAAAAAAAAGGAAAAATGATTATGCCTTTTTTGATCCCATCCTAATCCAAAGGTAGACACGAATAAATTACTTGATTACTTTTTTAAAAGTCCACCCAACTCCATTTTCACTATTGAATTTACTCCGGTTTACTCAGTCACCATATCCACCAACATTAACTTCAATTTTCTAGTTGTGGGCCTTGTCGCATGCTTTTCCTTGTAAAGCTATCCTTTCTAATTTTTGGATCCTCTCCATTTCCTACCTAATGTAGCATGGGTCTCAGTATCACATTACCAAAAATTTCAGTCAACCTTCTATCAGGCAAATAGCTAGCCATCGTCTCGTTCTCTGCTAGTATTTCTCTACCGCATAGCAATTACGCCTATTTTCAAGTCTTGGTTATCGGGGAACTATCCTCTCAGTTCTAGTCAAATAAACTATGTTGTCAATGACAATGCCATCCAGCCTAGTGGGATGGTAATTTAACTTGAAAAAGCATCCGGCGTAGTGGAATAGAAATTTAACTTGAAAAAGTATGCTACCGACTCTAGTAGGAAGGGTTTAAGGGTTTAACATATAAATTATGGATAGATTAGGGAGAAAAGAAGAAAACTCTAAATGCGTTTAGGTGACCTTCACACGAGTCAACCAATTATGTACTAAAATGACTAAAATATTCTTCTTGTGTTATAATAATCCATAAATACACCTTAATATGTATAGAGAGTAAGATTTGTTCATACATAAAAAAACATTGTCTACCACTTATTTTGTAGACTAATTGCTATTTTTTTAAAATGTACTTTAAAAAAATACTGTCTATGTGCTAAATAAAAAATAAGAAGTCTAAGGGTTAAATCAACCCCACCCAATTTGAACATAAATAAGGATAAAATTGGAGAGTTCAACTCGTATCAAATATAAGATGAAATGTGGGGAGACTTTTTCTATTAGGATTTAGGCAAAATCGCCTGATACCCAACCCATGGTAAGACATCATCAATTGACGGTGCAAGTGGTTCGATTCGAGTCCCACGTGGGACAATACATCTTCACTAACTACTAACCCACTACGATGACATTGTTCCTACTTTCAACTGAAACCCATAGAACATACAACTCGCCAAACCAACTCAGGTATCCACAATTGCTTAAACATTGCATTAGTCTCTTCTATACACTCCTAGAGCACGCCACTAGCTTCAAATGCTGGAAACCTTATTGCCTTATTAAAAGTGTCGCATTATTTTACTTCTTAAAGAGTCGCGGAATTACATATCCTGATAGACAAACCTAGTCATAAATTGGAAACTCAATATTTTCTGATCAATCAATCAAATGCAAAATCACATTCCAAAATTTTACTTTCTTTATTGCAAATTCTACGACTCTCTGTCAAACGATGCTTCTTTCTGTTAATGAGAGATCTTCATACTGCTATCACTACAGAACAATTACTACAATCTACCTATCATCTTTGCCTTGAAACAAAATTTATACAAAATTGATAACTGAGCAAGATGTATCGATTCCAATAGAATTGAATAAAATAAGAATTTATGCAGAATTTCCAGAAAATATTAAATTAATGATATATAGCAGAATCCAAATCTATGGACGGAAGAACAACAAAACACGAAGTAATGAAAATTGAAAAGAAAAAAAGGAACAAGAATACGTTACAGAGAAAATAATTTTAACTGTTCGTCACGAATTAGTCTTTTTAATCTTCTAACCGATTAAAAGATTTTAATATTCTTAATCACGAGATTTGAAGTGAAAGTAAATTGGAAAACAGAGATCGAGGAGGAAGAGAGAAAATGATGAGATTCGACAGTTTAATTTACCTTCTTCGAAGCCTTCTCGACGAGCTTCTTGACGAACATTCGGATCTGCAGCGAGAGAAGTTTCGATGCGATCGAAGATCAGAAATGGCGATTGCGATGAAGAAAGAAGGAGGAGAGATTTAGCGAGAGCGATACTCTGCTTAGAGAAAACCGCCGGAGAGAGAGAAAGAGAGGGAGAGAGTTTTAGTGAGAGAGTAAGAGAGTGGAACCGTTGCTTATAACAGTTTGTTTTTTTTGTAATTTGATAGAGACGGACAAATGAGCGGTTTTGTTTTATAAAAGAGAGATGGACGGTTGAGATCGAGGAGTGGGGAACGCGTGGCGATTGATTAGGTTGGTCCGAAGACCGCTGAGGGAGGAAGGGTTTGACAGTTGGACAGAAGCGAGTCAATCCTCAATCCGGCTAAAAATTACAAATAAAGAAACAAAAGAAATTATTAAATTAAAAAATATCAAAAGATTGAGGTGGTCGGTGATCCTTAACTACATGTGGGTTAAGCGGGCCGAACCAATGAGCGTTTTGCTTGATTCGGGTTAGGACAGATCTGACTTCTGGGTTGTAGGACACGTAGCAGACGGTCGATTGGCTTTGTCTACCTGACTCAGGTGATTTTGGGACCACTTGATTTTTAGTCAGAAAGTTAATGATAACACGTGTATATATCGAAGCGTTCACGTCACCATTTTCAGATGGATTTTGTTTCTTTATTGAATTTTTCTTCAAAATTCTCAGTTTTTCTATTTACAAAAGGTGATTTCTATTTTTATCCAATGTGGTTTTTTCTTTGATCAAAATGAGCAAACGAAAAAGGAAAAGAAAAGGAAAAAGCGTCCGCTGGTTCATAATTTTTTGCTATTTTTTTTTATGCTTTTTACATTAACAAAATTATTATTATTTTTACAAATAGGTTAAGATTGCACAAAATAATTATATGAACTAGTTGATAGCCCACGCAATGCATGAGGACTAAGACTTTTTTAAATTTAAAAATGTTAGAAGAATAGATTAAAAACATTTAGAAAAATGATTATGTATGTTATAAGTAATTAATATAAAGAGCCTTCTACTATCATAGAAATCAAGCACACAAAAAATATTCTCTTAAATTTTTTTAAAAAGTGAAAGTTTAACTAAATTGGATATGATCTTCATTGTGAAAGCATTTAATAAATAATAATGGAGATTATCAATAATAGAGTTTCATTATTAAACCTTACCAATAATTAAAATTACTTTTGTTAGTGAATGGAGTTACTAACTGACTATGTTAATAATAGTTTACCACATATTGTACTATAAAGTAGTTAATAAAACTCAAAACTTGTTACACAAACCCACTGTCTCTCTCTGTAAAGTGGAAGTAGATATATATAAGATAGTTTATTTTATTATACTCACCTGATTAATAAGATAGTTTATTGATTATAGTCACCTGATTAAATTTCTTATTTGTTGAACTTAATCTACAATCTGTCTCTCTAAAAAGTTAAAAGAACATATACGTATAATACTTTATTTAATTATAGTCATCTGACTTTGCTATTTGTTGAACTTAGTTTCCAAATTTTTAAGTATTTTATTTTGATTTGAGCAAGGTACACATTATAAAAGATATATTTATCTTCTTCACAAATTTTAGCTATTCCTTATTTATTTTTTTTTAGTATCTTACAATACTTATCTTACCCGAATGAGATTATATAGTTAATAAGATTACTATCATGAGAATATAATGTATTTTTTTTTTAGTATCTTATTTATTTCTTCATAATACTATTCAACAAATAGGGGATTTAATTGGATTACTATAATTGAATAAAATATCTAAAAAGTTGTCAATACAATCTTATCTTATATATCTTATAAAAATAACCAAACAAATTCAATAGTTATTTGACTATTTAAAACTAATAGAGTAGCTTAATAAATTCAATAGTTATCTAATTAATTGCTCATATGACGTGGCATTTAAAAAGTATAAAAGTATCTAGAGTGTCACCTAAGTGCCACGTAAAAAAGAAATAAAATATAAACACAAACACAACTTTATATATATGTATGATTAGAATTTCAATGTATACAAAGGGGCCTAAGAACTACCTGTTCAAAGCCGAAGGCAAGCTCAAGAAAAAAAGTACTCTCTCTGCCCTGCCTCTTGCCCAAGAAATAAACAATAATAAAAGAAAAGGATGGGGAAAAAGCACCAAAAGCATAGGTATAGTGCTTAGAAGCTTTTTAGAGTTTGCAGGCTTGCAGCATGGTTTTGCTTTGACGGGAGTGGTTGCGTTTCTTGCAATCCAAGGAGTTGATCAGAGAAAGACAAACATAAAACAACGGTAAAAGCAAATTTGGTGAGCACTTATGAAGAAGTTCTTTGTCATACTAGGTGGGCTAGTTCAAAGTTGTTCGGAGTCTTTGGACCAACCTTGGTCCCCATTGGGTGAACCCAAGAGTGGAGTCAGAAATTTAATTCTCCTTGGACTATATATCCAAGTATAATAAACTACTAAATTTCAACCCATTTCAATAAATAAATTCTTTTAGTATTGAAAGCCCAATTTCACATCTCATTCAAGCCCTCAATATAAACTCAACCCACGAATAAGACAAATAAAAATTCACAAATAAACAAATATAAATTGCCTAGGGATAATAAACTAACAAATAAAATTAATAATTCAATAATGTCTTTATCAAAATACTAGATTACATACATACAATTATATGAACACAAACGAATTAGGTATATACATTATATATACATATTCTTGGATGTGTATCCAACAATATAAAAGAGTGAATGTGCAAAACGGTTTTTGTTTGAACTTTTGTCCAATTTTGGACGGTTTTGCCCCTTACTTTTGGGTGTTTGGACCTCTTTGCCCCTCAATTTCTTGCTTATTTAAGGCATCTGCCAGTTAAAAGTGTTGGACTTATTGTATCGTTGTGTATGATTTCAAGAGAGTATACATCTATATAATATATACATATATAAAAGAGGAGTGGAGAGTAGGGTGTGTATAGTCGTAGCACTTTTCCTTTCTCTTTTCTTTCTTTTCTTTATTTTCTCTCTTATACGAATGTCTTAATTTGTAATCAAAAGACATATACTAATCTTTTTAATTTATTAATCATTCCACCAACTCTTTCTTTCTTTCTTTATTCTCTATTATCTTTTCTTTTCACCTTTTTTTTCTTTGTTTTTTTCTTTATTTTCTCCAACAACCATCTCTATTTATCTCTCTCTCTTTTTCAATTTTTTTTTATTTTTATATCATGATATTTCTTACATATTTATCTTCTCAAATAAAAGACTGGAAAGCGAAGACTCTTGCTTGCTGTTTTCACTGATACTTGTCGTTTCATATGGGTCTTTTAGATTTAAAGCTTTTTTATTTTGCTTCGCCTTCCTCTGCTATGTTTGGTCACTACCCTAACTTTAGTCTTTCACTTGTCTTTCATATTCAGTTTTGCTATGTTCTTTGCTTTGAAAACCCTAACTGCATCGAGATCGATCGATCGTCATGGTAATTCAATCTCAGAAACTAAAGGTGTATTTCTTTGTCTACAATTTTTGTTTGATCTACTGTTGTCTTATCTGCTATATATCTATATATCTATGTGTATATTGTTGATTCTTCTAAGCATTTTTTTTCTCTTTCTCTTTGGTTCGTGTTGTCAACCGTTGATCAGTAGACAAGTCCTTTTAGACACTGACTCTAACTCTGCCGATGCTTCTTGCTCGCAACAGGTTCGGTGTTCTTCAATCATGTTAGTCCTTCCCCTAGTTTTCTAATGACTCACTTCCTGAATTTTGCCGAAAGGTGATTTCTCTCGATAATTTTTTATTATTATTTTCTATTGTTTTATTAGTGTTTGTATGTGATTTTTTGTTTATGGTGTATTTGGTTTCGAGGATGGATTCTTGGAGATTTGATTATTTGTCAAAAATCCACATTTGCAGACCATGCACTTTTATCATAGTTTTATGCATGAGCAATATCGTTATTTTGGTCCTAATAAGGTACTCAGAAGGACTCTGTTCCTTCAATCATTTGAGGCCCTCGGTGGATTATGTACGAAAGACATTCAGTGAGTCGTGTTTCTCTTTCTCACACATGCCTCAAGTTACTGCAAGGAGTATCTTGGTTATGCTAATCGCAATTCTTGTCATCTCTATTCGATCTTTGAGTGGTTTGACGGGCAATTGCTGCTACGAGGATGGAGATTACATCGGATTGTTTGCTAACAAAGTTCATCCTTTGAATGATCAATGGTAAACACTTCGATTCTCTGTGAAAGTTCCACTCATTTGAAGTTCCTGTCTTTCATTGGAATTCATATTCTGATTTCTGATTCAGTTAACTCTATTATGTAAGTAGCTAATTTGCTTTGTATAACTCCCAGCTTGATCATGTTCTTTTTCTTGAAGACTATCAACCTGAAATGTCCCTAAACTGAAGAACTCAGTTTGAAAAATAATCAGCTCATTTAACACAAATTGATAGAAAGTCTGAAAATATTCTGAACTACGCTGTTTATGGTCAATACAATATTGGAGGATTTTACTCTGATGGAACTATGCTTTGTTTGCCTTTCCAGAAATCAAACATGTTTGCTTGATTAAATTTAAATATAAAATTAATTGTGTTGTTTTGTGATACGAATTGAACCATGTATTACTATTTGAATTTTGGTACAGGTTGAGGCATACACAAACCAAGATTATAAAGTGGAGGTGCCAATCCACAATTTACCTTGTTAAAGTCCCAGCAAGGTTGTCTATGATCAATTAAAGGTATACTGTCTCTTTATGGCCTAATTTTAATTTCAGAATTTTGGTTACGTTTGTGAATTTTTTTTACAAATGAATGCGAATGCCTAGCCGTTTTGTGTAAGACTTTTAGAAAATATAAAATAACTTTTTAATCAGCAGAGTTTGTATGCTAAATTTATGCTACTATTGATATGTTAAATGAAAGCAGTATTATATGATAAAATTTTCTCAAGCTGTATTGTAGAATTGAGACATTTTCAAAGTGGTATTTTTTATGAAACATAAACTGCATAATAAACGGTTAAACCGATATTTTTTGTGAATTTGTTTGAATTCTTTGATTATTGTGGATGATTGCTTTTTCTTGCTATGGGTTAATCATGGCATTTTCTTGGTGATTCTGGACCAGCTGTGTATGATAAAAAAGGTTTGTAGCTCAATACCTCTCCTTGATCTCACAAGGACAGAAAAATCTGAAGAGTCACACACCAAGGCAAGCTCAAAACTCTATCCTCTAGTTAATTAGTTGCCAATAAAATACAGAAATAAGTAAACAAAAAATCAAATCCTAAACCTCATATTTTTCTTAATAGCACATAATCTCTTTCGTTGATTTTTTTTTTTCCAGCTATTTCGGCAACCATTGGACGGAAAATCATTTCATTCTTTGTTTCCTCTACTTTGGTAGGCGACTAACACAAAGAAATGGATTTTTTTTATTTTTTTGGTGGGACGGTTCAGGTTGGCCTGGAGTGGTCTAAAAATTAAAAACTTGGGCTAAAGTCATATTAGGCTAAAAGTTTAAGTTTAAATTATTTTTTGGAGCATGTTTAGCCTATGACACAGCCCCAGAGCCTTTGGCATTAAGGGTGCACAAAAGACCAAAAAAAACTCGAGAACAGAACTAAACCGACTTATCTGAGTCAGTTTGGTTCAGATCTGTTAAAAGTTTTGGTTCAATTTTGAATCTAAAAAAGACCAACTCGATCATTTCAGTTTAGTTCTCAGATTCGCTTTTTAGACTTTAACCGAATCGAAAATCGATCCAACTGAACCCAACTCATGAACCAAACTAAGACCCAATCTCATATATATATATATATATAAGTCTACATAGATTGTACATTTGCCTTTAAATCATGGTTATTTGAACTAAATTATTATTAATTTGTATTTGTATGTTATTTTATTAATTTTTTAAAAAATTGAGGATACAAGATTAATACTAATTTTTTAATTTTTAAATAAACAAATCATGTTTAGTGCAATAAAGCAGGCCCGAACCGATATTGACCCGATTCAACTCGAAACATGCAATCGATCCAAACCGACATTGACCCGACCGGAAATATAGAATCGACTTGAACCAACTCGGGTTGGTTCGGTTCATTTCTATAGAAGGATCGGTTCGACTCTGTGTCCAAAATTTTAAAACCGATTAAGGTCGGATCGATTATGTGTTTAGCGCAAATTCGACTCAACCCGACACATGCACAGCTCTATTTTTGACATAGCTCGGCCTATGGGTGGACCAATCAATCGATAATATATGATGTTTAATGAAGTCACTCATTAAGCTCACTAAAGTCTCATGTTTCAGGCTTTCCAAGCACGTGGATGGAATGGATGGCTTTTTATAGCTTCAGAAAGCCCCACAAGCAATCATCATCTTCATTCATGAGTTGTAAGGAATAGGCTTTGTCCCATTTTTTTTTTTTTCCCCTCTCTCTCACATGGGGAACTCCGATTTGCATTGTAAGATGTCATAGATCCAAACTTGACAAACCCTTTGAATATAACTACTCGATCAATAAAATTTAAACTCGTCGGGTTCTCCTTCTCGTCTGCTAGGCAAGTCCGATGATTGTATTTAGAATCTACTGAGAGAGAGGTGACATCGTGCTCCACGAGGACTTTAAAACTTTTTTGCTCAATAGCTGACTTCTATTGATCAGCCAGAACCAGTTCATTTCTTCTCAGTTTTTAAATAACCGGCCTGACTTCTTTACCTTGCTTCTTTTTTTTTTCTCGTTCCTTCTAAATTTTCACGTCTTGAAAACATAGCGTTGTTGCTAAAGAAAAACCAAAAGTTTACCACCTTTGCTTTAATTATTTATTTTAATAGGGGCAACAATTATCTTAATAAAGGCTTCATTCCTCATGATCATCCCACGTTTTGCTGATATGACAGAAATCTCCAGCTCACCTCTCTATTTCTTTTATTGCTTGTTCTAATATATGACGACCGGGAATCTTGCACACACTTCTGTGTGTGCATATACTTTGGGGTGGTTCTCAGGACCTTGATGTTTTTTGGTTGACGTATAAACCGTAAGTGGAGTAAGAAAATAAGGAATTGCCGACATTAAATTTTGGTAATATAAATTTAGTGAAGGGTGATTTTGTAATTTGGCATTGCTTATATTCCCAGATTGCTTATTCCCCTCTCTATTTGAGATTATTTAATTCATTGTTGAAGAGATAAAATTCCACATGATAACTAGTCTAATTTTGTGTTTTTAGCTATAGGTTGGTTGGGTATTTGACAACTATTCTCTTGAGTTCATATAAAGCCACTTTATCTATATAAATCATATAAATTTTATGCATTACATAAATTATAGTTGGACACAAGGGACTTGATGATGGATTGAACTTTAGATCGATCTCATGCTTAAACATGATAACCAGCCGATTACTGGACTACCTTGCATGATTATTAATTGAATTCAGCTTTCATCACTTATTAAGTGCTCGTTGTTTGTGTGTCTCGGTGAATTTCTTGTCCAAATCACGAAAATTAAAAATAAAAATAAAAAACCAAACACTTTTCAACCGTGAAAGGAAAATTCGTGGACCATTTTTTGTCAGCGTGATGTTCCAATAGAACCAGATAATTTCTCCTAAGTTTAGTAGTTATTACGCAAAAAAAAATTGTGTGGCTACAAAAGGATAAATTATACAATGCTCTTGAAGCGTCACATTACTCTTGTTCTTACTCTCATAAATGCAATGGGTTCCCTATTAAGTTGGTCTTGAATACCCTCACCAAACAGAAAGATAGTCTAGTGTAACGGTAGCCCTGAATTGTTAGCAGTCATCCTTATAAAATTGTGTCATGTAGTGTTTTATTTCATCAACAAATCTGAATATGTGAAAAAATAAAGACTTTCAAGAAAAATATGTCACATGGCAAAATATTATAAGAATGACTATCGAGTAACTCTCACTGTCTACCCATTATACTTTTTTGCCACCAAACCAACTTAACAAAAGAAAACTTACTTATTTATGAAATGAGGAGCAAAAGTGATGTGCGACTCCAAAAACACTAAATAATTTCTCTTACATAAGAGGCCATGAAGATAGTTTCATTTAGCAGTTGTAGTAGTTACAGTTACACAAGGTTGTCTTCACCTTGTTTCTAAGTTTAGTCGCATTCATATAAGGGCTTGTTGTATAAATGAAATTATTTTATCTCAAATTTATCAATTTATAATAAGTTAATTTAATATCAGCAAAGGCCCCTAACAAAATAGTTTTTTGTTTCAAAAGAAATGAACAAATTTGTTTTTTATAAAAAAAAAAATTCGTAGGTTTTTGAGTTGTTACATTCCTACAATCAAACGAATGAATCATTCAATTTATAAAAAAAGTTAATTCAAAATTGGTTAATTTATAATTTTTTGAGAGAACCAAATAGTATTTCGTTAAGGATATAGTCATTTGCAAAAAGAAGAAATAAAAACAAAATAATCAAACTCTATTGCCTCGGTGAGTACAGTTACCCAATTTCATGTATCACATGCAAGTTTAAATTGACAGTTTTCTCAATTATACAAAGGAAAGCAACTGACACCAAGTTTCAACTGCCATTATAACTATCAAAATAAAAGAAAAATACATAAGAAAGCATCATGTGGATGTCATGACAAAGCTCCTTAATTAATAGCGAGTGTGTATGAAGTACATGTTCAAATAAAATGCTTTGATTTTTCTTCACCTTTTACCCTTGGTTGGGGATTTTACATGCAAATTCCAACTCCAAATAAGTTAGGAATTAAGATACAAAAACAAAACTGAAAAAATGTATAAAGGTCCATCCAATCTAAAATCCAAGCCTAGGAAGGTCCATTCTCATGCCCTCTACTTATGTCTTTTAATCTGAATATATTACTTTAAGATGTCTTTTATTCAAGTTCAATCATTCTTCTTGTGACTGATTATCATTTATATAAATTATATAATTTCTTTGATTTGTATGAATGAATAATTCTGCATGAATTCGAATAGTAATTGGTCAAAAATTTGAACACCCTGTATTAAAAAAAAAAAAACAACTCTTCCTCTCAAATATGAATGATATGCCAAATGAAAATAAGGATAAAATAAAGCATTTCAAGGGAATATATATTTTGCACCATACCACGGTTGTTTTGATTTTGACTCATGAGAAACATCAGAATTTTGATTTTTTTTCATTTAAGCCCTACAACTTTTAAAAAAAAGTCAATGCAGTCCAATTTTTGAAAATAAGTAAAGAAATTAAATATTAATTATACTTTGACCTTTCAAACTATAACTTAATATTACTTTACCCCTATTGAACTAAAAATAGTTACATTTTTATCATTATAAAATTTAAAATTAAAAATTTGTTTGATCAAAGTTTTATACTAATATCTAAAAAATAAAGAAAAAAAATAATTTTATGACTATGAAATGTTATAAATTATCTCAAAATTTTTAAGAAAATAGCCAGAATAATTCATAAAATGTTTTGTTTGTGGACCATTAATTATTAGCTCTGACAATATCAAAGAGATTTTTTAAACTACGCATTTGTTAACCAAGGATAAAAAAAAAATTATATTGTATCCTATAAGAAATTCTACAAGTGTTTAATTTATTTAATATTTTGTCAATATCGTTAACATGAATTTAAATTTTCATAATTTAGGGTCAAATGTAACCTCCTTTAGTTTAGGAAGTAAAGTAAAACTAAATCGTAATTGAGAGAATTAAATTGCAATTAATTTTTAAATTTTCTAACTAATTCTAAAATAAAGGATTACGTTGATTTCTTTTTAAAAATTAAAAGACCAAAATAGACATTAAAATCTGATACAAAATTAGAGAAACTAAATTATTTACAATAGCTGTAATACACATTGATAAATTGATACACACGAAAAACATGCGTATGATGGTAGTACTTGATTTTTTTATTTTATTTATTGTTTCAAAGAGAATTATGCTACATGGGCCACCATCTCAGCCAATCAAATCTCTTTCACGGGTTGAAAAGTCAAAAATTCCTTTCAAAATTGTTTGGAGGATGCCGATTAATTAAGATCACCCACACTCAGTGGTCCACGTAACACCCGATTCCAATCCGTCCCTTTCTCACAGTTAAACTAACCCAACCTTCGCTTTTCTGGTTGTTCGGCTTCCAGCAATGGACTCTCACTCAAAAAGCACAGCTTTTTTTCAATTCTTATTTGTAGGGTTCAAAACCAGCTTTGAATTTCCACTTGTCTGCAACTTTCCCTCTGGCTGTCAATTGTACAACTTTTCTCCATACTCGATCTTCAATGCAGTTGATAAGAAGTCATTGTTAGTGTGTTTGATTTCTCTGATTGATTACAAACTCAGGGAATTCGTGGTCTTCCTCAACGGTAAGTTCAAAATTATGCTTTCTTGTAAGTGGATATTTTTTATTTTTTTTGGTGAATTTGGTGCTTAAGCCATTCCAAATGGATAGAGGTTTCTGTGAATCGAACTTTGAAAATTGATTGTAATTGACTCAAAGTTATGGAATAGTTTCTGATGTATTGAGGTTGTCAATTTCTTAAGTTTATTTTTTAATGATAAAATTTGTAGCATTTGAATATTTTTGGTGTTTGGATAATCAAATTGTGCTGTTCTGAGATTCTTGTTCATGTAGGATGTGAAATTTGGGTTACACACATATCGATACATATATTCGCATATGTACGCGTAAGAAAATGTTGATCAGGAGATCTGAGTTATAATTGATTGATGAAAATTTTGCTTTCATGACCTGGTATTTCGTTTGGTTAAATTGGCCACCAATCTTATTGTTTCTTATATGAGATGGTCTTTCTTCTTTATAATTAATCTTTTGCGTTTTTTTATGTCCTGTTAATGTGTTAACTTATGTTTACCTTTTTTGTTCTTTTCTGAGTAATTCTTGAGTGTTCTGGTATTAATTAGATGGTTTTATGTTATTTGAGAACAAAATGATAGAAGATAACATATGATTCAGGAAATAATCACCTTAGTTTATCCTGGTTATATCGGTTAGTTCGGCACTGTGATTGAAATTTGGTTGTCGAGTAAAATGCAATTGTAATCTTTCTCTCACTCGGATATCTTGTGTGAGTACAGCACTGTGTCTTTGTTATTATCTCATTTATTTCTTGCTGTTTTGGAGAGACTCCTTTACAAGATTACGGTGGCAAACAATGCTAGATCAATCCCTTATGTCTCGTGTATCTCTCACTCATTGAAATAATGCCAGAAATACAACTATCCATGCCGTAGCATATTAGGTCCTTATATTTCCTCCTAGTCTGCTTTTGTTCTGAGAGAGATAAAACCACCTGTAATTGTCTTTCTGTTGGGAATTCTCGTAGCAATTTGATCAATACGAATGACAGAAAAATAATAATAAAATAAATCAAAGCACGCAAAAGAAAAGTGACACTAGTATTTAGGGTGGTTCGACAAGATTGCCTACGTCTACGGGGCATGATCCGGTCTCCTTCTTTGCTATTGAGAAAAATTAAGAACAATGGTGCAAGTATACACTTAACTTTAATAACCCAAACCCAAGCCCTTAGATCTTTGTACACCCGTCTCAACTAACCCTCTCAAATCCAGTAAAGAAAACCAAAGTATTGAGATATTTGTTTTATCCTACGCTCAGTTCTGTTCGCTCTGCAGATATTGAAAAATCACATCTCAATTTATAAGAATAGAAGTTAATGGCACAACGTGTAATTATGATGACATGCAAAGGGTAAATAGTTAACCAAATTGAATCAACTATTCATCTAACTATTCAAAAAAGGACCCACAGCTTTAATTCCTATCTCCTTCATGTGGTTGGCTTCTTAGACTTTCAAAGAATAGCAATAGCCTTGCATTTTTCTTTGATAACTAACATGCATTAATTGCATTGCCTTCCTGCACCATCTTTCGGTGAGCAATCTGGAGCCCACCAACAACAAATCTCTCTGGCTAAATTTGTATCAGTGCCTACCCAAAAAACTGGGATATCAATCTTTCATAGATTTTGGTTGAATTTGAAGCCATACTCAACAATTCTTCACCTTGGCAAAAATTCAATAGCCTCCACCTGAAACTTCAGGTCTGCATCTAGATGTAGCTGCCCATCCCCACACCCTGGGATGTTTCATTAATCTTTAACAGTGCGAAAGATCGATCAAGTCCAAGCAGTACTTGTTGTATAGTCACTGACTTTGTCAACATATCCGCTGCATTATTCTCAGTATGAACATCCTGTGAGTGCATGATACCTCACATCAATGTGTTTTGTCCTAGCATGATAAACTTGATTCTTCACCAAATGAATGGCACTTTAACTGTCGCAATATAGCTCCAAGCCTTCCTGCTTTAACCCCAATTTCTTGACCAAACCTGTCAACCACAAAGCCTCATTGGCAGCTTCCACCATTGCCATATATTCCGCTTCAGTTGTGGGTAAAGTGGGAGTCGATTGAAGCATAGCTTTTCAACTGATAGGCCTACCTGCAAGAGTAAATATATAACCTGTAGTAGATCTCCGCTTGTCTAGATCTCCTGCATAGTCAGCATCTACATAACTCACAACCTATCCTATTCCATCTTGCTTCTGATATAAGATACCGAAATCTACCGTACCGCTCAAGTACCTGAATATCCATTTAACTGGATTCTAGTGCTCCTTTTTTGGATTATCCATGTACTTACTCACAACATTGACTGCATGTGAGATATCTGGCCGAGTGCAAACTAGGGCATACATTAAGCTTCCCACTGCACTAGCGTACGACACTCGGGACATTTCCTCCACCTCATTATTCGTTGAAGGACATGATCTAGTAGATAATTTAAAATGGTTAGCTAGAGGAGTACTGACCGGTTTGCATCTTCCATATTAAACCTCTCTAGCACCCTCTCCACATATTTCTTCTGTGACACCCATAATTTGCCTTTTTCTCTATCTTTCTGGATTTTCATTCCAAGGATCTTTTTAGCAGCGCCTAGATCCTTCATATCAAACTCTTCTCTTAATCTGGACTTCAGCAAATCTAGCTCTGCATGTTATTTGAAGCAATTAACATGTCATCAACATAAAGCATCAGAATAATAAAAGAACCATTGTCAAGCATCCTAAAATAAATGCAGCCATCATAATTGCTCCTTATGTAGCCAATATGTACCATGTAGGAATCAAACTTTTTGTACCACTGTCTAGGAGACTATTTTAACCCATAAAGAGATCTTTTGAGTTTACATACTTGATACTTTTTACCTTGTTCCTTGAATCCTTCTGGTTGCTCCATAAATATCTCCTCCAATTTCCCATGAAGGAATATTGTTTTGAGATCAAGCTGCTGCAACTTAAGGTTAAACATAGCTACAATGGCTAGCATGACACAAATAGAAGAATGCTTTACAACAGAGGAAAAAATTTCATTATAATCAATCCCCTCGACTTGCCTATACCCTTTAGCAACAAGCCGAGTCTTGAATTTTACTCTTTCGTTCTCTGATGTAGGTTCCTTTTTCTAATATACCCACTTGGAACCAATCACCTTTCGTCCCTTAGGTTTGTCAACAAGCTCCCAAGTATTATTCTTGCATAAAGACTCCATCTCATCCATCATTAGAATCATCCACTTTTCACTTTCTTTGTTGTTGACCGCTACCTGAAAAAAAGATGGATCTCCACTACCAACAATTAATGCGAAAGAAACCATGTCTTCAAAATCATACTTGACTAGTGTCTTATGGGTCCTTTTCTCTTGTCCAACAGCAATATTAATGGATTATTGCTACCTTTCATCATCAAATGTTTCTTTCAGAGAAGATGTTGGTGCATCATCATCTCTACAAGGCCGTTGTATTTCATCTGACTCCACCTAGACTAATAATTTTTCTCCATGAGCTTCCACCTCCTTATTGGCTTTATGCCTTTTTAAATTCAGCATGTGTGTTTCATTGAAAATGACATCTTTGCTGATTACGACCTTCTGTGCAACTAGATCCCAAAGTTTGTACCCTTTTATGCCTTTTTCGTAACTTTGGCTCTCAATTTGACTGCTGCTACTCCTACACGTGAACATAAGGTGGACAACCAAATATTCTCAAATTAGAATAATCAATTGGTTTATCTGTCCAAACCTTCTCAGGGACCTTGGCATTAATAGCTAAAGATGGTGACCTGTTAACAATATAACATGCCATGTTAACAGTCTCAGCCTAAAATGATTTTGGCAAGCCTGCATGTATTCTCATGCATCTTACTCTTTCTAACAGGGTCCTGTTCTTGCAAAAATTTCTGAACTTATGGTGTTTATACTCCATCCCATTGTCCGTCCGTAAGCACTTGACTTGCTTCCCTATCTGTTTTTCAATTTCTGCTCTCCACTGCTTGAATTTTTCAAACACTTCACTTTTGTGCTTCATGAAGTAGACCCATATTTTTCTAGAGAAGTCATCAATAAATGTGACAAAATAAAGTGCTCCACCTTTGGATGGAATTGTCACGGGTTCCCACACGTCAAAGTAAATGTACTCTAACATATCCTTGCTCATATATTATCCTGCTTTAAAGCTAATCATGCACTGTTACCATACAAGCAATACTTGCAAAAATTAAGTTTACAAGTTTTTACCCCATCTAGCAGATTGCATTTGTGAAGTTTCTGCAGTCCTTTCTCACTCATATGGCTAAGGCGTAAATGCCATAGAGTAGTGTCATCAGTACCTGTGTCTAAAGAAGTTGTCACAGCTACTCCACCTACAACTGTACTCCCCAACAGTGTATACAAGTTTCCTTTTCTTTTCCCCTTCATGACAACCAGGGCTCCTTTAACAACTTTTAGGACCCCACCTGTTGCTGTGAAGGTAAAACCTTTAAAGTCAAGTGTGCCCAAAGAAATTAAATTTTTTTTGAGGTCAAGGACATGTCACAGGTCACCTAGAGTTCTCACCATACCATCAAATATTTTAATTTTCATGGTTTTAATTCCAACAGTCTTGCAAGTTGCATCATTACCCATTAGAACTGTTCCTCCAATATAGGGTCAAACCATTCCCTCTAAGGGCACATGTGATAAGGACATCCAAAATCCAAAATCCATTTGTCAAGAAGATAATTCGTATATGTGGTAACTAATAATAAATCACCATGACCATCTGCATTATCTTGCATAATGCCCGCTTGATCTGAATTCGAAGATTTTTCTTTTCCCTCCAGATCTCGCTTTCTTTGCATGTAGTCCCTTTTCAAGTATCCTTCCTTCTGACAATAGTAACACTTGAATTTTTTCCTACTCGTTCCCCTTTTTTTTTTAATGTGACCTTCCCCTATTTTCGGAGCCTCTATTGTTGCTCGTTCCGCGTTGCTAGCTTGATTCTCCTTTAGCCACCAACCCTCTGCTTGGGAACCATTGCCCGATTTTCTAAGTGTCTCAGTCTCCAAGAGAGCCTTTGTCACCTCATCTTTACTAAGAGTATCTTTCCGAACCAAAAGTATACTCATAAGTGTATCAAAATAATTTGGAAGAGATGCCAAGAGAAGGAATAACTTTATCCTCCTCTTCAATTTTTACCTCAACACTTAAAAGTTCAGTAATAAACTCATGGAACATTGAGATGATCCATAATATTTGTTCCTTCTTCCATCCGCAATTAGTATAATTGCTTTTTCAAAAACAATTTACTTGTGAGTGATTTGGACATATAGAGGTTTTTTAATTTTTTCCATAACACTGGAGCCGATACTTCATTCAAAAAATTATATTTTACCTCTGGAGCAAGACATAAACGAATGGAACTCACAACCTTCATCTCAAGTTTTTCCTAGACATCATCTTTCATGTTTGTCAGTTTGTTTTCTTGGCCCGAAAATGCTTTGATCAGCCCTTGTTGCACCAAGATATCTTTAACCGTACTTTGCCATAGGCTAAAGTTATTTTTTCCATAAAAGGGCTCCACCTTGAATTTTCCTACCAAGATTCCTTTTCCTGCCATCATACTAATTCCAGTGAATAAGAACTATGTACACTTGTTCTTAATTCCTCACCTCCCAGGTCGAACCTGGAAACTCTGATACCACTTACTAGGAATTCTCACAGCAATTTGGTCAATACAAATGATAGAAAAATAATAATAAAATAAATCAAATCATGCAAAAGAAAAGTGACACCAGTATTTAGGGTGGTCCGGCAAGATTGCCTAGGTCCATGGGGTGTGATCCGGACTCCTTCTTTACTACTGAGAAAAATTGAGAACAATGGTACAAGTATACACTCAAGTTTAATAACCCAAACCCAAGCTCTTAGACTCTTGTACACCCACCTCAACTAACCCTTTCAAATCCAATAAAGAAAACCAAAGCACTAGGAATATTTGTTTTATCCTACGCTCAGCTCTATTCGCTCTGCTGATATTGAGAAATCACATCTTAATTTATAAGAAAAGAAGTCAATGGCACAATGTGTAATTATGATGATATCCAAAGGGCAAATAGTTAACCACAATCAACAATTCATCCAACTATTCAAAAAAGGACCCACCACTTTAATTCCTATCAGCTTCACATGGTTGGCTTCTTAGACTTTCAAAGAATAGCAATGGCCTTGCATTTTTCGTTGATGACTGACATGCATTAATTGCATTGCCTTCCTGCACCATCTTTCGGTGAGCAATCCGGCGCCTGCCAACAACAAATCTCTCCGGCTAGATTTGTATCCGTGCCTACCCAAAAAATGGGGATATCAATCTTTCATAGATTTTGGTTGAATTTGAAGCCACATTTAACACTTTCCCTCAACAACACAGAGGATATCAAGTTATTAGTGTCCTGAATCTAATGACAGGCAAGATTTCTTGGACCTTTGCGATTACATTTCATTTTTTTGTAGTGTGCTAAGACCTGTAGTCAATTCTCTTTTGCCTTTTGAGCTATGCATGACTTGTGGATTTGCTAATAATCTGCTTTGTGGCTTTGCAGCTTTAAAAAAAGGTTTTGGCACTGCTTGATGACAAACTATAACCGTGGATTTCATGGGGTAAACCATAGATGTGCTACTAAGGGCGTTGTGGCTTTGGGTTGGACCCACTGGCTGCAGGGGAGGCCTATCACACTTTTTTGAGTTCAATCAGGGCAGCATGGCAAGGAAAGTTCTCACTCATAGGACACATGTTGAGGGTAAATATTATATTTGCCTTTTGTGCATTAGGGAGAAGGTTACTGTAGGAAAGAACATGTGGATCCAAGCTGGCTACACATCCAATTGTGGGCACTCGACAACTTTCCTTTTAGTGCACTTTGACGAATTGAGTCCATTGACTGTTTCTTAATTCTAATTGCTAGAAACCATGAAAGGTAGATTATTGATTTATATGGTGGATTGTAGAACAATAACAATGGTTCTACACTTGGCTAAGTGTTTAAGACATAGATAATCAGCAGTGGCGGAGCCATAAAATTTGTTCAAGGGGGCAACCATTAATCATAACAAAACTTTTTTTTTTTTTTTTTGTAATCAACAATAGGACACTTGACTTTCATACTTACATATAATGTATACTAATTTATATATATAAATGGTTCTTTTAAAGCAAAATAAATATTTAAGAGAGCATTTACAAAGTTTTAGTGGGCAAAATTAAAAAATATTTCTATAATTATAGGTAAAAATAGAAATTTGATATTTGAGGGGGCATTTATAAAATTTTAGAGGAGAAAACCGAAAATATTTCTTAAAATTGTAGATAAAAATGAAATATCTGAAAATTTTAGGGGAGCATTTCTAAATTTTCAAGAGCTAAATTGAAAAGAATTTAAAAAACTATACGTAGAAGTGCAATTTTTAAAATTTGAAAGGGGGGGGGGAGCAAGTGCCCCCTCTAGGCACATGCTCCCTCCGCCACTAGATAGGAGGATGATGTCATCTTGGGTCTGACTTATGCCAATCGCAATAAGTTTATGGGGGAAGATATAAATCAAAGAGGTCTGCAAATCACTTTGCTGCTGAGGGAAGAGAACCATCAATTTAACTACCAATTCGACTCTCTATATTGTCGGGATGGATGATGCATTAGTAGCTTGTTAGTAGTTCTATGTTCTGGTTGTTTACTGTTGAAAATGAATGGGGCTGGATATTTCAGTTGTTGTTTGTCACTGGGTCAGGAGTAATGTACATGACTGTGCCTAGAGAAAATAGATTGAAATACATGTTTCCATATGAATTTCTTTTATGCTTCTTAAACTAGAAGTGTAATGCCTCTGATACAAGTGTACAACTACTCTGCAGGCTTAGAGGCTCCTCAAAACAGCTTGGAGCTGGCAGTAGAAACTTCACAGAGCTATTGTGCTGTTGGAGACAATATACCTGTAATAATATCATCACAGACCTTATTTCATTTGAGCGTTATATTATGTTTATGGGGTGGGATCTTTGAACAGCTTTTTGTTTCTCATCATTATCTTATGAGGAAAAAAGCATAGGGAGCTTTTGATATAACTGTAGTTGAAGTGTCCAAACTGCAGGTTGCTCTCTCCATTCTTATGTTTTGATATGTTTTTTAGTATTCTCCGTATCTTTTTTTAGGTTGCTGTGTTATTCAAATCCAATTTTTTGTGACAACAGTTTGTTTAATTTTTTTACTAGTTAACTGTTGTATTGTTTGCTTTTCCCTACTGAACAGATTGAACCAAATGTCATGCATAGTTTTGGTCTAGTTACTTATCCTTAGCATGATGAAGGAGTTCTCCTTATATCAATTCTAACAATCCATTGCTATCTGTTCTCTCTGTCTCCATTTGCCTGTCTGTCTGTCTTATCACTCTGCGCCCATGTACATGATGTTTGTCTGCAGGTGTCTTTCTTGACTCTTATTTCACTATATTAATTTTTCAGTACTCTTATGAAGTCAGACATGAGTGTTCTGAGAACTGTTATCGAACTGAAGTTTCAATGAAGAAGTTGATCAGTGAAGAGATATCCAAAGGACCAAACACAAGACGCAATGCACCAAGTCTTGTGGCCCGTCTGATGGGAATGGATACATTGCCATTAGATACAAAATCTCTTTTCCAGGAGGCTGAGAAAAAGAATGAAAAGCTAGGAACCGATTTCCCTAGGAAGGAACCAAATAAAAGAAGCTCAGGTAGCAATGTGTATTGTATCTCAAATTCTTCCAAGCAGAGAGAGTTTAATTCCTTTCAACATAACAAGGACAGCAATCCTGATCATCTGTGTGTTGGCATGAAGTCGAAAAAGGCAAGGCCTCGAGAACATCCCCAAGAGGAGGAACTGCAGAAGTTTAAGAAAGAATTTGAAGCATGGCAAGCAGCAAGGTTCAGGGAATGCTCAAAGGTTGTTGAACTTGATAGTATTCCTAGCCAGTGGCTTGCTCAAGAGGCCCTCAATAAGGAAAAGATTTCTCTCTATGCAAATTCAAGCAGAATTACAGCAAGTGAGAAGCCTACAGAACTTAAGGGTCATGCAGTAAAAGCAAGGTCTTGTGAAGGAGGTGGGTTACAACATCATGGATATAGAAAGGAACTCTTCCCAGCTGAGCCAAAAGAATCCTATTCTTTAAGGAGCAGAACCCTAAGTAGAGACTTTGAGTGGTCACCTCTGATGAATTCTCACCAGAAACTGGATCTATCTTCTGCTCCAACAAGGATAGTGATCCTGAGGCCTGGCGTTGAGCAGATTAGCGACAACGAAGAGTCTTGGGTCAGGTCCTCAGGCACTTCAGAAGAGCGAGGTAGTATAGAAGATTTTCTTGAGGAGGTGAAGGAAAGGCTGAAATGGGAGCTGCAAGGGAAAATTAAAAGGGGTACCATGGTCAGCAGAGGTGGAATTGAGACCCCTTGTAGTGATAATCCGTTAGATCCAAAAAAAATTGCTCAACGTATAGCAAAACAGGTCAGAGAAAGTGTTACTAGGGATCTTGGAACGAATTTGCTTAGATCAGAATCTACAAGATCTTATAGAAGTGAGATTCAGTTTGATGGGCCAGTTTCTCCGGAGTTTCTCAACAGAGATACTAGAAGACTTTTAGCAGAGAGGCTTAGGAATGTTCTCAAGGGGGAAAGAAGTCTGCATATACCCAGAGTTTCCTGTGGTGGCAGCTCAAAATCTTCCATGTTAGATAATGAAATGGGCAGACTAGAACAATCAGTAGATAACTTGAAGGCTGGAGGTAAGGTGAGCTGCTGGGACATTGTGGAAGATGAACCAGAAATGCAAACCAGATCTTTCAGACGTGGGCCCGATGATGATCTAATGCATCATAGAGATTTGCTTCCGAGGAACCTCATTAGATCCTTGTCAGCCCCTGTATCAGGAACATCATTTGGGAAGCTACTATTAGAGGACCGCCACCTTGTAACTGGGGCTCACATTAGGAGGAAGCATGAAGCTATTGAAAGTGTAAGAGTGGATGTGAGAAAAAGGAAGAAGGAACGGTTCAATTTCAAAGAGAGAGTTTCCAGCTTTAAATACAGTTTCACTCTTAGAGGGAGGCTGTTTGGCAGAAAGATTCAATCAGCAGAGTTGCCGCGCAAGTATGAATGTGATTCCAGGAAAGATATCATGAGTGAACGAACAGTTGTGATGAACTTCGGAGAGGAACATGTAAGTATCTCATTTAATTCTTTGATAGAGAGGCAATCAGAAAATTGTAAATTGACTGTGGATTCATTAGTTGTCGACCTGTGGTTGTTTTAGGAGAACTCCACTGAGGTGCCTCCAAGCCCTGCATCTGTGTGCAGCAGTGTTCATGTGGAGTTATGGAGGGCAACAGATCATCTTAGCTCAACATCGACATCAGACCTATCTCCACTAGATGATACCGGTGTGTCCCATGTTTTCAGAGAGATTAGCTCTAATCTTTATGGTATGGGAATTGTTGACGTGTCTATAGCTTTTTCACGAATTGATTGGAACTGGCTTCTTGTTATTAATTTTGATCATGCATTGCTGACTTGATTGCTTGACTATCATTTTTCAAATTCAATTTTGATCATTGTGCATTTTTTGTTTTCCATGCACTAGATTATATGAAGGCATAGTGTCTTTGAATTGCCACCTATCATATGGGCAATCCACATAGTCATGATGTTTCAAGCTAGTGTTCTGAAGAACCTACATGCCAAAGTGATGTTAAAAATGATTACTTGACTAATACACAAGCGTGAATGAAATACATTGTGATTGTATAAAATATAAGCCTATCCTGGAACAGATGTGAACTAAAGGTGTCTGATTTGGGATGCAGCTGGTATATCAGGTCTACTGGGAGAGGCCTTATACGAATCAAACATGAATAATCTATGGAAAGCTATGGTTTAAAATGTAGCCTAATGGTGTACGGAAATCCATGAGCATAAATGCATTATAGGAAAGAAAGTTTTTCTAGCGTGTCATAATAACCGTCACAGTGGTCCTGTTTCAAAAATCAGAGTGAAGGGAAGTATTCACGTGGTTCAGCTTCATATTGGATAAAAATTTGGTTCAGCTTCATATTAGATTAAAATTTGGTTTGATGGTGCCTGCATTCTTGTTTTTGACATTGGAAATATCGAGATAAATGTCTGTAACCTCATTTTGTGTCTTACTTTCCACACTCCCATACAAAAGGGAAAGTAATACTGAAATCTGGAGAGGAGTGAAGATAATTTTCTTTGTGGCACTTGAACATAAACCTGCAACTACTTTGAGAAATTTGATTATGTCTTGTGGTTATTGATCGTGCAGAGCTGCGGAAGCAACTGAATGAACTCGATGTTGGTGGTCCCAAGGAGACCATCATTGAAGAGCATCCCTTGGAAGCTGAAATGGTGGAGTTAGAGGACGAAGCAGAAGCTTACATGCGAGACTTGCTTGTTGCTTCTGGTCTGTACAAGGGTGCATCCGAGAAAGTTTTATCAAGATGGGACCCTCTTGCAAAGCCTATAAGCAACTTCATCTTTGAAGAAGTGGAAGAGTCTTACAGGAAGATGACCAAAGATAATGAAGGGTCCAGAAGAGATCCAGGTGTTAAGAAGGTGGATCACAAGTTGTTACTTGATTTGTTAAATGAAGCACTTCCAATTGTACTTGGATCTCCTGTGACCATGCCTAGATTCAGGGAGTCTATTGTTCCCACACTACGTCCTCCACGTGGACAGAAGTTATTGGATCATGCGTGGGAGATCGTTCGCGCACATCTATACCCTCCAACAGACCAATATTATTACTCACTCGACGGTATGTTGGCCAGAGATCTGGTGTCCAACGCATGGTCCCGGTGGTTGAATGATGACATTGGTGCTTTAGGAAAAGAGATGGAATCCCATATTACTGGAGATCTGATTGAAGAAATATTGAAGGATATGCAGTTATAATGGTGGATAAAAAAGCCTTCTGTGCTGTGACTATTCTCATGGACTGTGGTAGAGGGTGGAGAAATTGCAGAAACTTTCAGCTGCAATGGTGTGGAATGGGGTTGTGTATGTGGGGATGGTTGTGATATACGGATATGGGGTGGTTTATGGTTAATTTGGACTGTACATTATTTCATTTGTGAGTTTATTTTATTTCTGGATATCCCAGGACAGTAGATGGTGGGCAACCAAAGTTGATTTTTCTGTTGAGGTCATCGAATGGTCCAAATTGTTTTTGAAATTTAACCTATAGTGATACCAAAAAAAAAAATAAAATAAATAAAGATGATTTATGCTTGACAACTTGTATTTGGGTTTGGGAGTGGCTGCCGACAGCATGTTCAGTTATTCTATTGAGTTGATTAACATATTGTCCACATTATGCATTTTCCAATCTTCGTATTAAGTAAGGTCTCATGTTCGATTTCGATTCATTCATATAATGTATTAATGTATTACGTTTATATGGTTAGTGTGATCGGTGGAAGGTTTATACACCTTGTAGCTATATATATATATATATGCATGTATGTATATGTGTGTGCTTTTTTCTCAGTTGTGTCTGCCATAAAAAAGACTAAAAAGAAGCTTATTTCTGCCAAACTATTCTACCCTCCATTCATACTGATTTCTTGTGGAATCCAGAAGGGACGGTAGAAGAAGAAGGCCCCACTTAGGACTTTTTTAGGAGTAGTAAGGTTTATTGGGATTGTCAAGTGACATGGATGGAGGTTGATATGTCTATCAACCAAAAAGGAATGTATCTCTGTTTTCTGTTTTCATCTTGGAATGTGGGCAAAGTCTTTGTTAGGTACACCGAATTGTCCCGTTTAGGGAAGAATCCGAGAGATCCACCACTCACCCAGTACTCTCTATTCACAATTTCACACAAGTGCGTCTTTGTCAAAGCCCATGGGACCCAATTAATGGGGGTTTGATGTGAATGATATATATTATAAATTTATATATATATATATATATATTTTATATTATATATTATAGTAATATGTTAAAATTATTGAGTTATTTTTTTATTTTAATTATTGAGTTTGAACGTTTTATTTTTTTATTTTTAAATTTTAAAAAAAAAAATATATATATATATATATCTTGAACTCATTGATCTTTTAGTTAATATAGTAATGTTTTTCAAATTAGCATCTTTTTAGTATGAAAAGTTTCAAATCAAAATGATATTTAGTATCTAAATATAGATGTGTTTTATTCATGTTTTACAATTCATATGATAATTAAATCTATAGTCTTCTTAAATTTCTAAAAAAAGTGTCTTTTCAAAAGATTCTAGTTCCTTTCAAATTTAGTTTTTAGTTGACTTTGCATACATGTATATTTGTATTTTTTGATTGTTTATATTTACTTAAACCTTATAATTTGTTTAATAAAGGGGATTAGTAAGGTTCTTTAATGAGTTAATCCAATATACAAAATTAACCTTTACTTTTAAAACTATTGTAATGATGAAAAGGTAATCAGATATAAGCAAAAGCCAAGTATTTTAAATATTTAGACCTTGCTTTTGGTGTAATTGATCTTATAATATAGAATCAAAACAAGCTAACATTTATTTATTTATTTAATTTTACGAATTATATGGTTTAAGTTTGGAATCTAAATATTAACCCATTTTAACTTAATCGACCTATGGAGAGTTATTTAATCTTCTTTCATTACTTATTTGTATTTTTTTATTTGTAATTTTTTTTACAATAAAGTACATTAATATTTTTCTATTTATTTGAATTATCATTTTGAGATAGTGATAAGCCACATATATAAAATAACAAGTTTAAGATGAATAATAATTTTATACTTCACATTGAGCAAAGTTAAATTTAGTAGTGACCTTAAGTATAAATATATAACGGTGGCCTATTTTCAACCTTTTTTTCTATAATTTCTATTTTTTTCCTTTTTATCTTGAATATGGCCAATAAACTTGATTTTTAAATTTACAACTAACATATTTTCTGCAATGTACATAGATATATTAAAAATGTAACTTATCATGGTAATTATATACAAATTATTTTTTATACATTTTTTTGGTATTGGAATAAAGAAAAATTTTCATCGTATTCAATTCATTTATTATAATATTTTAAACACATTTGATCCTGTAAAAAAAAGTATCAAATTTTTTTCTTAAAAAATATCTTATAATTTTAATATCTATAATTCCATGCATATTGCGAATTTATTGCTAGCATATATGTATATAAATTGTTAACCATTTGGAGTAGGTAGGTTGCTCCCATTAGTCTTCCTAGCTTGCTATTAGATTAGAGAATAATCTTATTGATAATTCCATTTTACCATATTTTCTCACTCTTATAAATAAATGAATTGTAATGAGGTATTTGGTCTCACCCCTTTGACCCGGCGGTGACATTGGAGGGTGCACATGCTATGTCGAAATGTTGCTATCTATTAGCACTTATAATATATAGTCAATAATCCAATTATGTGATTATGGTGAAATTTAACTTCAAGCCTTGTACATGTGTCCTTAGATACGTGGCAATTCATGATGGGACATTAAGGTTCTAACCAATGATGTATCAATAATTTTAAAAAATGTGTGTAATTGTGCTCTTTTTTTTTTTTTTGGCCTGATTATATTTGTAATTGTGCTTACTCCAAAGGATGCACATCCCATTCTTGTTAACAAGGAAAGTTTGATACATCAATTTTTAAAACAACATATATTACTTAAATGTCAATCCCAAGAGTTGGTTTGGTGCCCAAGACTTAAAACTTGAGTTTGCTCTCTCTAAGGTTTAAGTTTAAAATCTCTTAACTGTTATTAACTTTTTGAGTCACTTTTAAGATTTTGATCCGGTAGTTATTCAGTTTGTACAAAACGAGAGAATTGTTTAATTTCTAAAATTAGTCGAGATACACGCATATTGGCCTGAATACCCAGTTAGCACATATATATTATTTAAATGTCTAAACTGCTAAAAAAAATATTTGGAAAGGTTTGAGTATTTGTATAAGAATAAGATAGATGGTTAACATTGCTATAAACATAAATCCAAAATTATTGTGATAAATAATTTTCTACATTAAATCCTGTGGTTTCATTTTTATAGCAATGTTAACCATCTATCCTATCCTTATAGAAAAGGTAACAAAAAAGGTCCTCGGACGCATTATACATATGTGTACTATTTATGGTGTTAAAAATGTCTTTCAATCACTCTAACAGACTTTAAGCTTTGACTAAATTTTGTTCTTGTATTTTTAATTTTTTAATTCAAAAAACCATTGCAGTTTTGCCTTTTATGTCTAATTTTGAAGAAATTATTTAGTGTTTTTAGAGCGCAGCCTTATTTGATCTCACTTAATAGGGGAGACGACATTATTATATAATTGGTAGAATAAGAATGATGTAATATTCAAGAAGTACTGAATAATTTTTTTTAATTTTACATTTTATATTCATACACGTAAAAACAATATACGTACACGTCACCCTGATACAAAACTTCATGTTATAGCAAAAATAGGCCTTGTTTTGTAACCATTTTGTTTTTTATTTTCCAATTTTATCTTGCTTGTTTGGTAAAGTTTTGTACAAATCGGAAGTGCAATCATTAAAGTGACGCATGGGTCAAACCACGTCGAATGAAATTGAAGTATTTTAATGTACTAAATTTTAAAAATTTTAGGACAACTATATTTGTTGAGAATAAAAGTGAAAACTAATTTTTTATTAGTGTACAACTCGTGAAACGGGGGAAAAAAAAAAAGAAAAATAGAAACAAAGAAAAAACTCGAGAGGCGCATGAGCTGCATGGTGATGCTAACATGCGCAGACTAGGATACTACACTAAACGCAACACAATGTCGCTGTTGTCCGCGTCTTTATTTGTCTTCATATTTCTTTACTTTCTCGTTACTTTTTTCTCAACGGAGTATTGACTCTGTTTGCTTGTCACGAACAGAGAGAGAGAGAGAGAAACAGAGAGAGAGAGAGAGAGCTGAAACGAAGCAAAAGGATGATGATGGATTGGGAAAAGCAACAGCAACAGCAACAGCAACAGCAACAGCAAGAAGAAGTGATGAATGGCAGCACCACCACTGCCAACAACAACAACAATGGGATGTTTGTGAAGGTGATGACGGACGAGCAAATGGAGATCCTCCGCAAGCAAATCGCTGCTTATGCCACCATTTGCGAGCAACTCGTCGAAATGCACAAATCCCTCACTTCTCATCCCGATCTCGCAGGTCCCACCCCCACCTCTCTCTCTCTCTCTCTCTCTCTGTATATCTATGTCTCTTTCTCTCTCTTCCTCCGTGTTTTCTGCATGTATATATGCAATAAGCGTAAAAAATGGCGTCATGGAGAGCCTTATTGATCGCATCTTCTCAAGGGGAATCGTAATTCGGTGCAGTTCGTGATCTCCCAATTACAGCTCCTTTCTCGTTCCTTTACCATTTCTCATCAGAATCCTAATATCAGTTTTTTTTTTTTTAAATTCGGGGCTTTTTTTTTTGTGAATTCGAAAAGGTCCTTAAAATGTTTAAAGATATGCATTGAAATTTTTACCTTTTGTAGAATATAAAGCCTTCTCATTCTTTTAATATCTATTCTTGTCGGTCAAAGTTTGAAATCTTACTTGCTCCTGTCAATTACCTCTTTCATTTTTTTCCATTTTAATTTCCTAATAATTCGATATTTTATTCAGTACATACTATATAGTTACTACCAAGTACCAAGATTATACTTATATTTTGATTTTTTATTGTCCAATTGTTTCCACTAGTTCTTGAACTCCTTTCATGAACATACGTTTGTAATTTATTCTTTAATATTATTGGGGAAGTGACATCAATGGTTGATTAGTCATACACATTTCCAAAGAATTCAACGAAAAATTTGGTAATTCGCATGGCTTGATCATATTCAATGATGTTGGTGCCCTGATTGATTTTATCTTGATCAACATCACAGCTGTAAGGAACGATCTCAAATTGCCCCAATTGTTATTATTTTTAAGAATTAGTTGTGTGGTAATTAATCAGTATTGTATGCCAGTAATTCTTCTCGTTATTTATTTCTTATTGGCTCATAATCCTTAGGTGATTGTAGTAAAACATTGCTAATTTATTTGATAGAGCCATTTTGTATCCCTCTTGTGTTTTAAGGCTTCTTTGTTTCCCCCCCAGAACATTTTTTCTTATGTTAGGAGTTTTTTTTTTGGGTGTGGGGGAGCATTTTAGGTTTCATCTAGTACTATTTTAAGTTTAAATGATTGACTTTGCATGTTGGGTTGGGTTTACAATTTGTACCATTTTATTTTTTGCATATTCTATTGATCTTTTTGTATTGATGATGACAAGCTAATTTGTAGTCAATTGTTTGTCCTTAGTTTTCTGATGCCAATTATTTGATTTTCTTTTTTTGCAAAACTGTATGCTTTTTCATATGAGTCTTAGTGGGTATTATTTTTTTTTATTGTTGTCAACCTCATTTGGGTTGGTTTCACCTCGGATTTATTTTTTAAGTTTTGGTTAGAGACGTTAATTGGTTGAACTTTGTGTTATTTATGTTTCGATTGTTGCAAGGGACTAAAAGAATCGAAAGGGAGGAAAGCCAAGTGGTATCCTTAGAGAAAGGAAATTGCCTTTCCCTTCTTTTGTATGATTGAGTTGGAAAGAAAGCAGAGATGATGGAAAGGGTTAATTTTATTTGCACCCTTGCATATCAGAAGGAATGATGTTGTTTAAAAGTAAAAAATACTGATGTTCATTTGTGGGTGACTTGGCTAAAGTTGTTCCTTGCACAATCCGCTCGGAAATTTGGAAGGAACAGTAAGAAGAAAAAAAAAGAAAAGAAAAGGGGGCTGCGCCCTTCATTTACGTCAGAAAAAAATTGCCTTTTTTCTACTTCTTCCTTTCCCTACTCCTTTCCTTTCTACCAAAGGACGAAAGTTCTATAGATCCTTCCCCTTCTCTTTCCTGTCATTCCTTCCTCCCGTTTTTCTTTGTTACCAAAAAGAACCCAAAGATGGGAGCAACTCTTAACAAGGTGCTTTTTTTTCTCTTCCTTTTTCATAATATGATTGATTTTCTTTATTAACAGTGATTGATTGAACCCCAAAAAAAAGTGTTGCTTTGTTTTTGTTATCATTTTACTTTGTTCCAATAATGTGTTTTCCCCCCTCCTCCTTGTTTACTTGGTTTGGAAGGAATAGGTGGAGTCTGTCTCTCAACCTCTCCCAACGGTATTAGTAGTTGAGCTGGCTAAGGCAATGACTCTGGAACCAAACAATGTTGTATTCAACTCCCCTCAAACTTCCCAATTCATGTGTCTGTTGGGGTGATTGTGCATCATGCTATTGTACTTCTTTTTCTTCAGATCAGCCTGTGTATACGTCGGAGTCCATTGATGAGAAGGGGCTGGGGAAAGCTTGAACCCAATTCGTACAGTAATGAATATGAGCGCAATTGTGCCTTGTTATAAAAAAAGGTGTTGGGTAAAGCAAACTCCCTCCCACTACAAGCTCACTGAGTGGATTCCTTTCTTTCTAGAGTGAAGGAGTATGAGCAGTTGTTGTTGTCAAATCACTGGCATTGGATAATAAAACAGCCCTTGATACAATTTTAAGTAGAACACTCCTCAATTTTAGGACATGTACATACACAGACTACATAGACATATAGGTAGTATGGATGTCAGCCTGTTTGCTTTCTCCATGATTTGTCTGCTCTCATGGGGATTCGGGAAAGAGAATAGTAAACATCACCCAGTCATCCTTATTATGATATGTGCAAGTCTTCTGGTCATTTGGGGCATTTTCATCTTCCAGTATAGGTATTTATCTGAGACCATTAATTTTCCCGTCATTTTATTTGGGTGCATGTGCATATTTGTTTAGGGATCAAGAAACACCAGTCTTTTATAACAACATGAATTGATGGGAAAGCCCCATGCCCCCATTTTGACCCTTTGTTGGGATTCTGTTCTTGAACTTTGGCACTTACAAGTTTTCTGCATCTTTTCCTGTCATGACATTTCTATTGAAAGAAGGGGAATGTGTTACCTGTTGATGAGTTAATTCTAATATATTCAGCTTATGATACAAATCTTGCTCTCGCTCTCTCAGGAGCCAGGTTGGGAAATCTATATTGTGACCCCTTAGTGACATCAGTTGGCCACAAAATTACTGGCAGACAACGGTGGACTCCAACACCTGTACAGCTTCAACTTCTTGAGCGTATATTTGACCAAGGGAATGGGACCCCAAGCAAGCAGAAGATCAAAGAGATAACTTCGGAATTGTCTCAACATGGCCAAATTTCTGAGACAAATGTCTATAATTGGTTTCAGAATAGGCGTGCTAGATCGAAAAGGAAGCAGCAGGTTGCAGGACCAAACAATGCTGAATCAGAAGTGGAGACAGAGGTTGAATCACCCAATGAAAAGAAGACAAAGTCAGAGGATTTCCAGCCTCAACATAACCCGACTCCGAGGGCTGAGGATTTGTGCTTCCAAAACCCTGAAATAAGCTCTGGGTTGCATTCTTTAGATTCACTGTCCAATAAAGCAGAGCCCGTATTTCCATCAAATGGCAGTTCAAAACCTGCAAGGAGTTTGGGACAAGTTTCTTTCTATGATAGCATGTTATCGAACCCAAGTATGTATATCCTTCAACATTTGCTTTCTTTTTACTGGCCAATCATCAATCATGCACCCTATTCTTGTGTTTAACAGATTGATATACAAACTGATTCTTATGGACCTCATATATCTGTCATTTTATTTAAGTCGATGCATATTGTATTTGGAACAATTAAGAGAACGTAATTTTTATATTCAAAATTTTATTTTCCTTTTTTCTCTTGGATGAAAATGGTTACATCTTGTATTTGGAATATATTAACAGCTTGTTTAAATTTTGATTCTTACTTGTGATCAACCACATGATTTCATGTACACACACTGACACCTAATTGCATTGTCTTTCTTTACAAGTCAACTTAACAAACCATATCCCAATTACTTGGTCTGGCTATGCAACTTCTTCTTCTTTATTTTTCTCTTTTCCCCCCCTTTCCCCATTCTTTTACTTTGGTAATGCTTTACTCTTGAATGAAATTTAGTCCCGATAATTACCAAAAAAAATTTAGTCCCAACCGTTGCACTTTTTGTTGTCTACTGCACATCTGTACTGAATTTTTTTTTTTTTTTTTTATATTTTTCTGTCTTCATATCCCTTCTCTTAAAGGAATTTGACTCTTCAGGTAATGGAACGTCATTCGGATATTAACATGCCAAAGCTTCACATTGAATGTGTTTGTTATGCATACTAAGATGAAATACTCTCCTGGCTTGTATATTTTTGAGTCTGTGAAAGTTTGTAGGCTATAGAAGCAGAATTTGATGTGATCATTAATGGGAGAGTTACTAGACCATGAACTGAAATGGTGGAGACAAAGTTCTGGGATACTTCCACGAGGAGTTGATTTGGAGAGCTTTAGATAGGTTCAGAGAAGAACTATAGGAAAACTGGTCATTTTTTACTCTGTGTTCAATAATACTTTCACCTGCAGGCTTTGCTGCTTTAAACCATGAGATATGTGCATATGATTTAACTTCAACTTTGGCCTTTAATATCTCTTGTTCCATCAGTATAGCGAGAAAAAAGGATTCCGTCCTGCATTAATGAGATACTTCTTATTTTGTGGTACTGTCAATTGTCGATGGAAACACCCTAATTTGACTGTTCATTGATGAATGCAGGAATTGACCACTTGATTGGGAAGATGGAAGTGTCAGGAAGCTACAATCCATATTTGCAGTCAGACGACTACAACATGTCGAGTTGATACTATCGTTAACTGTTGTTATTTTCTCTTACCAAAGTATGACTAGAAGCCGAGTAACTTGCATGGAGGTTCCTGGCGTAGGTACCAGTAATCTCCGATGAATTTGTTTCGTAGTCTTGATACTTCTCAGGTTGATGTGTATAATAAACTTTGCTTGATGAGGTTCTGTCTTTGGTTGAATATTGGTTCTAGTAATGTTTGGGGTGTCTTAAGTGAATGATTTTCCTATTGTTTTATTTGGAGTGTTGGAGAGTTTTGTGAGTAATCACACTTTACCCCAAACTGAATAGCTAGTCCCCATATGATATAAAAAGACACTGTCAACAGGGCAGCAATTGGACCGGTTGTAAAGATTGATTATACAGTTTGCCATACAAACGTGCACGGACATGTATGTCCAAGGTGCTCTCAATGTTCTTCAGACCTATATGAACCCTTTTCTTGTCTGCTTTCTTATATAGACAAATCACAAATGGTTAAGTTTCATGGTCGTGTAGACGTGTGGTGAGTCTCACATCAATGTGAGAAATCCTAAATATGGCTCGAGAGTATTGTAGTGTGGGTTCCATACAGAGGTGTGGGCCCCTGCAGAGGTGCCAAGGATTGGGCGGGAAGACTGCTACGATTGAATGAGCATCCGTTAAGCAGGCATGTACGTGTACTAAGAAGGTATTGGGTGTAAAAATGGATATAGGAACCCTAAATGTGACCAGCCTTTGTGAGTGTGGAACTATCCATGACACTGGCAAATCAAGAAGATTATGTTTAGAACAGGTTTCTATAAGCTGAAATTGGAGCAGGCCTTATTGCAAACTATTAGGAACTTAACTATTATGCCAAAAGACCCATGATGGAAAAAAGAGAGATTAATTTTTATATTTCGTTCTATAACGAAATAGTTCAACTTATGTCTAATACTATAGGTATGACCATCAGGATTATAACGTACCACCAGGCTTTTATTGCCGACGCTTATGGCGGTAAGTAGCCCTTTTCATTTTTAGATGGTTCATACTTTGCTCCAAGTAACCCTCTCCCCTTTTCGTAACTCTTAACTTAGGATATGGAGATTTCCCGATACCAAGAATTAGGAATTTTATTAATATGCCAAAAGACTTGAATATAATAGAACGTATGAAATTAATTCTTATATTTTGTTTCATACCAAAATAGCTCAATGTATTATTCATAAACCTAGCAAGACCCTAACACAAACGCTGAAGGCTAAGGCAAAGAGATTATGTATAGGAATCGCTCTCCATAAGGTGAAATTGGAGCAAGCGTGAAATTCCTACCACTGTGTAACATGAAAGAGTTAATTTCTAGAGATTTATTCTCCATGTGGAAGGATTGGTTTTTTTATTTTAGGCTCGTTTGGTTGGGTTTTGTTAAGTTTTTTTTTACTTGACTTAAGCAAAAAAAGTTAAGCTATTGAAATTTTTTTGGTTTTTTTAATTTTTTTTTGCTAGTAAAAAAACTGATAAAATTTAAATTTTTTTACTTATAAATCAAAAAAATAAAATTAAAAAAAGCCAAATCAAACACTTGGGTGGCAATGGAGGCCAATATGTTTTTTTTATTAATGCAAGATAATGGGAAAAGAGAATAAGGACAGGATCGAACCTCCACCCAATTGAGCAAGCCAATAATTACTTCTCCATAGAAGGCGAAAGTCGTCTTATTTTTGTTTGGGTAGCTCTAATGCCGGAATAAAATTTTGGGAGATCCATCAACTAGTCAGTGTTTGGTTCCAGATCCAGAACAAAACCAGTCAGTCCACCTCTTCAATGATCAGCGTTTGTTTGATGAAATTTTTTATATGGTTTAAGCAAATTTTGGTTTATTTCCTTTTTTTTTCAAAACCTATTTTCACTGTTCTAAACTTCTAATCTCCGAGTTCATCTGAGAAACACATCGAAATTCGCTCAACATCACATTGGATTCAGCTATATCCATCTGAATCCGAAAACATAAACCCACATTAAACCTACCACCAGTAATCCAATTTTGCAAGAACTGGATGTGTGGAATAGAATTAAACCCTTTATTTGTTGCCCTTGAATGCAGGTGTAAGCAACAATGGCCTGATCTGAATGCTTCGTAAGTAGTCTGCTTCAATTTGTGAAAATGGCAGCTGAGTCCAGCGTTGCGAATACGAGATACACGTATATACATGACGATCGTAAGAGCCCTCTTGAAGCCATCGACGCACACCACGTTGTCGTTCGAAAGAGCAGTGTGAAGACTTTCATTGTATACCTCTCTGCTCTTCTTCTCACAACAACGGCCTTCTCTCTCTTGCTGCTAAAGGTATACCTTACACTTACGGACATAGCCTATATATATATATATATATGTAATGGTGCTGTAGTTTTCACTTCTGGTTGCGGGTTTAGTAGAAGTATATCTTTTTGTTGCTACTTTCTTTGAAATACTATTTTGTGTTCATCCATTATTTCTTTACTGCTGATCCCTTGGGCTGCATTGTGTGTACCTATGTGAAATTTCTGGGTACTATCACAACACATATAAATAATGCTCGAAGGGTGATTTAGAAGATTTTACTAGGTTTTATTTATGGAATATATAGTGCGCATATGCAAGATACTATTTGAAGAATATCACAAAGTTTTTTTGTTATGAGGTCTGAGTGGTGTATCAATGTCTGACGTGATGATCTGACAAACAGGATGGATCAATTCAAGTACTTCTTTGGAGCTTATTTTTAAGTGCATCCCTTGTCAAATTATTTCTTTGGAAGCCCATTGAGAAAGGTGAGAAGCTAGCAAACAGGGCTTTCTGTGCTCTGAAGCTCTGTAGATTCCAGTGCATGATTCAACTTGTTTGGTTTATCTAAGTTAATATGGATGATGGACTAACTTTTTAATTTGTTTGATGCCATTGCAAAAGCAGAGGGCTTTACCTTTGTTGTTTTGATACCGTTCTCATAAATTCATTTGTCCTGTATTGTTTCAAAAACTAATGTGAGTTGTTTAAAAAGTTACATGTTATCAGATGAAGTCCTGAACCAATCCCTTTACTTACCATATTACACTTTGTCTAAAAAGTTACAACTGCTGTCGTATTATGATTTCCGTTGTTTCATGCCTTTATGGTTTCCCTTTCACGAATTGGCATGTCTAAAACCTATTGACAGTTCACACGTAATCACACTTGTTCGTAACCAATTTAGCTCTCACATTAGTCTATCTTTATTTGCTTCAAAAGTGTGTGATAGTGCATTCGTATTATGCTTGTTTATTTCACAAATTTTATGAAATTGTATCTTTCACTATTACGTTGTTGAGGACGTATTGGAACACATCGCTCAACAGCCCAATGATTGTGTATAATACATATCTGGTATCTTTTAAGTTGTCTAATGCTGACTATTCCGTTGTCCTTCTAAGCAACACAAAGTCACAAACACAAATTAGTACATGTTAATTGTTTTAAAACAAAAGGTTCTCTATTATTTGACAATGTAAGATGTATGGTAATTATGTATTTTGTTTCCACAAATTTAGACTACTGCAGTGGCCATTTTTCTCAATTGCTTCTATGTTTTTGATGTGTGGATTATTAAACAGTAGTCATGACTTATGAGGAAAGCTGGATAACATTCTCTGATATTGAACCGCTCTTGTTTTTCTTCCAATAGAAGAAGAAAAATGATACTCTAGAAACAATTAGAGTGAATCCCAAATAAATTGTATTTGGATTTTAATCCTTTGAAGGAAAAATGTGTTTCCCTACCCCCCCTTCCTTTGCCCTACATATTGCAGATTGTTATTTCAATGTTAGAGCTAAAATAATAACGGGTGATCTTTGCTATAAAAGAAGAATTCTTTCTGTCCTAAACTAAATCTTCATTATGTGCTGCTGATTGCTGATTTATGAGGCAAGATTGCAGTTATTGCCGAGTGCCCCTTATATTTTGTTTTTTTCTTTTTCTTCCACACAAGAGAAGCTACAATAGAAGAAGTTGAGTATTGTTCATTTTGAGGAAGCATTTTCTCATTTTCTCATCTTTTCACTTTGTTTTTTGTTTTAATATCTCAGAGTCCATCATAATTATGCCAGCTTTTGGAGTCCAACTTGAAAGTCAATACAGAAGGTACTTCTGAAAATTTTCATGTGTGAGAATCTTCCATTTATTGAGAGAGTGGATCTAACTCCTATTTGCAAATATATGTAAGGAGTCATATAAAAAAGGAAAAGTTGGTTCACCGGTACAGTGTGTTTGTTTTGAATGTTATCATTGGTTCTTTGAATAACAATTTCCAAAAGGAAATTCGGGTATTGATTGATGCCTATACCTTAGGATGCTTTTTTTATAACTAAGAACTCATCCTTTCGCAAGTGCATTTGTTGTATAGAACTTAATGATTGTATCAAACTGAGGCTACTGTCTGCTGATGCAAATGTATGTTGTAGAGGACATTGGTAGAGCAGTTTATGCTTGGATCTCTCTTGTCTTCAGCAGTTCAAGAAAGCAGGAAGAAAAATATTATTTTTTTTGTCTGTTACATGTATTTTTGTCCCGTTAGTTCTCTCTAGTCAAAGGCTTTTCTAATAGGATTCTTTTTCCCTGATTAGTGGGAGAATAATCCACCGCTTCATTCCCATTGACAAGATTTTGAAACCTGTCCTGAATGAATGTGTGACCCCTGTCACTTGTTACTGGAGCTTGTCTCTGATTGTACGTGAAGAAGAAGAACTTATGTTAGTTTTCAAGGTAAAACGATGTTTTTTCATTTCTACGTTTCCTCACTTGTGTTAGTCTTCAAGGTAAAACGATGTTTTTTCATTTCTACGTTCGATGCTTTTGGAAAATGTATTGATGATTGAAACTTCCCAAGTCATAAAGAACTTAAAAAGTGCATATTGTAGGCTTATGTATAGCTGCTAAAGCAGTTGAACAGGGTGATTTGTTGTCTATTAAAATATAAAGCCAATACAAGGGGAACTATTATTGCAAAGACTCATACTGCTTGAATTCTTGTCCAGGAACTTCGCCCACCAGTGAGAATGTTGATCCCAATCTGGAAGGCTTTATGTGCTGCCACTGACAGTCCCGGGACTCTCGCTTCAGTTAGATAAAATAATCAATGGTCTTGAATTGTTTCAAATCAAAAGCTATGATGCACCACAATATACCGTGGATGGTTCCTGGTCAACGGTACCTGATACTTCTTCATTGTGGGATAAATGACAGTTCTAAATTTTGTTCTCTCAACTGAGTGATTCTACATGATTGAACTGATATAGATTTCATCTTGTATAGATAGCGGATGGGAAAATTTACGAAATTGATTTTATTATGTGCAAACAACTGTCATTACAATCTACATGCCGCATTGATAATGTTGTGCCTCTATACTGGCTCTGTTATACTGATACAACATATTATTGGTGCTTTAGCAGTAAAAATGAGAAATACAGAAAGAATTATAAGAATCGAGTTCACAGAGAGAACAAAAAATGGTGTGTTAAAGAGTACAACCACACAGCCACAGCTGATTCTGGATAACCAACCAGTTTTCTCATCAACGCCACCCTTTGGCTGAGATAAGACGCTGTCCTGTGCGTTCTAAACTGAGTTCACGCCTATGTAACCCATGCCACAATTCATTTGAACCACCACCATTCCACAATCCAAGTTTAGCTATCTGATTATGCAATGCCTTCAAGTTGACAAGAGGGACAGTTGTTGGTCGCCCATGAGCACACTGCAGAACAAACTCTCAGGAATTATCAATAAAGCAGCTAAAAAACATAATGAGGTTTGATCCATAAAATGACTCAGATATCATCAACTCACTTGAAAACACAACGAGGTTTGCTTCAGCTGTTCAACAATGAGGGAACACTCTGAAGGTAGCAACGTGTCCCCAAACATTATTGCACCTAAATGGTGAAATCAATAAGCAAAGTTATGAACATATTCCTCAAGCAGAAGCTCTTATTCCGTACCCAAAAAAAAAAAAAAAAAAGAGAGAAGGAAATATGAATTGTGTGCTGCTAAAAATTTGGTTAACATGCTGGACAATTTTGAAACAGATGTACGTAAGAACGAAGTGAAACCACCGCGCCTGAGTGACACCCGTCCATACGAGTGTATTTTGTGGACAAGTACTGCATCGCCTCACGTGAATAAAGCATTAAAGTACTTCCTTTGTGGATGAGTACCAATGCAATATTCCATTTAAATAATTGAATATCACTATCATTTTCCCTAAAGAATGAGGTAGTACCTCTACATGCCTTGGAGTTAAGGACCCGATGAACAGATGGGGGTATAGTTGATGATCCATCTGTATCTGCAAGCTATTGATTGCAAATAAAAAATGAAGTGAGTCGGTCATCAGATATGGTTTAAAGCGGTCCAAGGGACCCAAGAAGAAGAGGAAGATTTCAGATTGTAAATGATGAATCACTAAACTCAAGACAAATCGTGGAAATGAAACAGTAAAAAGTTCTCCATATCACCTGCTGAAGAAATTCTAACAGATCTACATCAGTCAAATTGACTCCCAGAATACAGGGCACCTGCAAGCCAAAGTAATTGTTATATTCTATAATGAGATGGTAAATTGTAGGTACCTCCACTGCAATGTCAGAACAACACAGTAGTAGTTCCTGATGAGTGCCTAGGAACAAATCCAGCTGCAACACACATGATAGATAGAATAGAGATAGCAGATCTCCGACTTATGTCAATTTTCTCCAACTTGAGTAGGATTGAATAAATATACTACAATAAGGACACTAGAGCCAGTTTTGATAGTGTGAGCGTGCACGCCTACAATAGCCTTACGCTAGAATTTATTTCATCGCTTCCAGAGCCATTTAAAGCACTTGATTGGTCAATGTGTACGTCTGTGGAAGTAATAATAACTTCTCTGGCAATAATGTTTACCTCTATATGCATGTATATGTTTGTAGATAACAGACTTACTGGGAAGAGAATCAAAAAACAAAACTAATTTAGCTTGAGAGAGAGAGAGGTTCTTCACCGCAATAAGTGTGACAGCAGTTGGCTGCCTGTGTAGAAGATTCAGACTCCTGTACAAACACACAAAAAAAGGTGGACATCATAGAAACATCAGTTAAATATGAAAGATGAATTATATAACAAGATGAATGCACCATATCATGCATTCTCCAACTTCACATGTTTAGCAGGGTCAACAATGTAAAGAAAAAGAAATATATGATGCAGACTTGGTCACCAACAATGTTATCGGGTTAATATCTTTTACGATCATTCACACATATTGATTTATGATCACACATTTTTGATACATAGATCACAGGTACTAATCAAAGAAATGCTAGACAGAGACACAAAAATTACTTTTTAAAGGACCTTGAACCCAGAGCATGAATGTTGCAGAGCCAACCCCAATTTTGAATCTGTTCAGCATAATTGTGCAATAACTGGTACCCTATTTCAGGCAGGACCTATTTAAATTTTTTAAAACAATAAAAAATCAATAATGCAGATTGAATTTCAAATGAATGTAAAACTTGGAACACTGTTAGGGCTGTAATAGAACCCCAACATATACCGTGAGATGCACATACCAATTTTTGCTCAGCATCCAGATAGGCGATTGTCTTCATTTCTCCAGATAGCACCTAAGAATTTCACTAGTCAACTGAGCCACTCTGGATTTGGCATTTGAAAAAGTTCAAACTACAAAAATATTTTACCTTCTGACGTAGTTCTTCGAGGTGGATCCTTTCATCAGCGGCATGCTGAAAAGACAATCACTTGCAAAGTAAAAAATACAGCCCAATGCTGGGAGCAGGCTCCAAAACTCTAAGCCTATGAACGTAATTATATATCAGTATATGCAGGTGTGTGTAGGTAAGCAAGCCCACACATCCTTGCACATTTGGTCATGCATGTATTTATTCTACTGGGCATCTACTGGCTAATGCTGACATGATTTCCCAGTTACAAGATTCTCATCCACGAAACTGCTACTATTCTGTGTCCTCAATCCCCTTCTAAGACTCCTATGCTAGATGGGCAGCCCAATGCACAAGGCTCAAGCAACTACGGGGTCAGATGCACGCAGTCTTACTCTCTCCTGTGGAGAAGTGCATTTCAAGACTTGGTATTTGGTAACAACGAAGATTCCTGATGAGAAGAATCAAACCTCAACTGAGAATCATGAGAAGCAGTACGATAGTCCACAGTTACAGAGTCAACCTAGATGTGAACTTAAGATAGTGCAGCCCGATTTACTGTCTTTAAGAAATGGGAAAAGCACATGCTGGATCTCTCTAACCAAAAAAATAAAAAATAAAAAATAGAGCAGTGCATAAACCTGGTCGATAATAGCAAGTACACCACCACCCACAACTGGAATGAATTTCTTATCCACTTGTTGGAGAACTTTGGCATCCTCCAGACAATTCTTATTGATAGATTCAGGAACTAATGAATCACCAGTTAAATGCAAGATCCCGGAAGAGACATCAAGTATAGTATTTTCATTGTGAAGATTTTGTAATTTCTCTCCATTCTGTATAGCAAGCAAACAACTTTGTAATCACTAATTAAGTAACTTGAAAAGCACAAGTTCTTTAACAAACTGGCATCATGATAGAATGTAATTGAGAACTGATAAGGTACTCAACTGCAGTCTGTTGACAAGTCTTCCTCCATTTTGGCCCAGAATCTAATGGATCTTGAAATTCCTTCAATGTAAAGTCTGGAGGATAAGAGAGCATAATATCAAAAGTATATCATTCTTCTGGGCAGGATGAAAGTATATGGTGATAAGCAAGTTTTATACAAATAATGGCGAAGAATGAAAAACAAAGTTATGTTTATTCAATGAGATTATTCATAAATGTTTCTATATTGCAGGAGAATATTAGGTTTCAAAATAGGCAAAAAGAAATTTAACGGGAGATGACAAAATAAACAGTCCGAGCTAAGACCCCATGTAATGCTAGCATAACCATAATAGATGGACATCTGCCTAAGAACCAGGTAGACTCCCATATATCAACAGGAAGCACAACTTTTTCCACTGAAAACAACAGAATTACCTTCAACCGAATCCATACTGTAAATGTGGAGGTCCTCTGACTTCTGCATTGCACATTTTTGAATGTCAATCATGTCCTGTGCTTTCATCTTATCTGGTCTGAAAGCAAGACCCCAGTGACATTTGCAATTTGCAGATTTGATCTAGCATTTTTAAGGTCGATATAGAAATACAGAAAGTAATGATACCTGGCATAGACCAATGGATCTTCCACAGAATTTGGCTCAGAATGTAGATGACATAAACCAGAAGATTGTTGTGGATGCTTCAACTCACTAGTTTCTGCAAAATACACATACATCTTAGCTGGTCTGGCATATTTGTGCCACCAATAAGTCCTACAAATAGTTCATATCAAAGCAACACCTTGTGAAGTAGGGGCATTATCATTGGCCTGGGCTTTGGGGTTACCCACTTCCTTGGTCAAAGAATTATTTAAGGTGAAGACCTTTTTCTTGCCTCTGTAAAAAGGGGGAGCTGAATGGCATCTTTTTGGCCTTTTCTCACAAACGTATCCTTTTTCTTGACATATAATTGGATCCTTTTGTTTTTCATCCATGTCACAGTGAATTGCTGAAGAAATGTGGTGTGATGTTACTGCACAGCTGTTAACATTATATCTACCACATGAATCTAAATATAACCACTCTGTTTCATCACTAAACATATCAAAACGTTTTGAAAAGAGAACATCATCTAGATTATGTGGTCTGATCAATCCACAATTATCTTCCTTGGAACAAGCACAACTTTTGAAACCTGAGCAAATATTTGCAAAGCTTGACGAGGCATAGTCTTCTTGGCTTGAGCTATGTTGCATGGTATCATCAAAATAAAAACCACCGTCCTTAACTTCCGTGTCCGCTAAACAGTCATATCTAGAACTATTATCATGTTTAATATACGGTGCATGTTCACCAACGAAATGATCTACATCCTGAGATTTAGTCCCAAATAATGGATCTGACATCCCAGAAGACCACTGAGATTTAAAAGACTGATGACTTGAGCCAAA